>ML854834.1:14776-28668 GCA_009831015.1 Picea engelmannii | reverse complement strand
CTACATCAACCCAAATGAAGAATAAGAAAACAAGTGGTTACATTCTCTCTATAGTTTCTCCTCTATATTCTTGTTAATAATATTAAAGCAATGTGTGCCTCCATTTTATATAGTAAGAGAAGGAGTGAGTTACAATAAAGGTAAAGTCCCATCCCTAACCTAGGTCCATAAATAGGTATGGAAATGCAATTTAAACATGATAAATCAACTCAATTCCATCTTGTCTATTCATTAAGTGCCCATATAGTTGAATGAGAATGGATGACAAGTTTGGAGTAACCAAAAATAATTACATTCCCTCTTTGCAAGGAATGTGTTTTCCACCAAACCAAGCTACTCCTCCTTTTCCTTTAACTTCCCCCCCACTAGTGGATTTAAATGAATGGTTATTTCCTATGAACGTGAAGAACATAACCCTCAACCATTTCTCCCTTATGTTCCATAAAATATCTTCATAATATTCAAGGTGTACTTCCCTTGTTCAAGGAAGAATCATGTATTAGGGACTAAATCCTTAGATCTTCATCGTCAATTCATGGCTTAGGCCCCAAGGATCATTCTTTTTGTGCTCAATATTTGAATTTGGGACTATAATCATCCTTGTTAAGATTGTGTCAATGATCATAATGGATACACAATTAGGGCCCATGAATCATGTATAAGGGACTAAATCTTTAGATCTTCAATGTTTGGAAGAGTTCATTGACATAGTAGTGGACGAACTACCTCGTTCGTTGCCACCGATTAGAAGTATAAGTTGTCAAATTGATCTCATGCCTGGAGCTAGTTTACCAAACAAAGCAGCGTACAGATTGATGCCATAGGAGAATGAAGAGGTCAAAAGAAAAGTCCAGGATTTGTTGGACAAAGGTTTGGTCAGAGAAAGCTTGAGTCCGTGTGTTGTTCTGACAATACTCAGTTCGAAGAAAGATGGAGGGTGGAGGATGTGTACTGACTCGAGGGAAATCAACAAAATAATCATCAGGTACGAGGTCAAATCAGTCGTCCAAGATAGAAATCATAAGCCTAAGGAAGAATGGAAGAAACCTCAGACTGAGAGAGGTGGAAGCTCACAGAAAGGGCAATATGTTGGACAGAGAAGACAATATGATGATCACAAAGGAGATTATGCTGATAATAACATTTTTCCTCGTACTAGAGGTAGAGGAAGAGGAAGAGGTGGAGTGATAAAATGCTTCACGTGCGGAAAGTTTGGACACAAGTATTATGAATGTCCAGACATGAAGAAAGAGGAAGGAGAGACTCACATTTCCAAAGCACAAAGGAGAAATGTTGAGGCAGAGGATGCTGAAGGCGTAAAATCGTTGATGATGCGAAAATTTCTTTTGACACCAGAAAAGGAGGTGGAGAGTTCAGTCCAAAGAAACAGATTTTTTCGGACCGCTTGCAAAACCAAGGACATGGTATGCAGAGTCATTGTGGATAGTGTTAGCATGGATAATCTCATTTCTACAAATATGGTAGAAAAACTGGAGCTAGAGACGATTGATCATTCAAGCCCATACAGAGTTTTGTGGTTGCAAAAAGGACATCAGGTAAATGTCACTAAGCAATGTTTAGTTGAGTTTAAAATAGGAGGGTATAAAGATGAAATACTCTATGATGTTATTCCTATGGATGTTTGTCATCTATTGTTGGGTAGACCATGGCAATATGATAGAAATGTGATTCATGATGGGAGGAAGAACACATACACCCTAGAGAAGAATGGGAGAACTCACATGTTGCTTCCAATAAAAGATAAGGAGGTGAAACCTGAAGTAAGCAACACTGTACTTCTCATGAGTGGGAAGGAACTTCTTACAGAGGTTAAGAAGAAGGAGGAACCACAATTCATTGTGGTCAGGAAGCCAAAGATTGTTTTAACTAGCACAAGGGTAGCTGATTTACCAGAAGAGGTTCAAGAACTACTGGAAGAGTTCGCTGACATAGTAGTGGACGAACTACCTCGTTCGTTACCACCGATTAGAAGTATAAGTCATCAAATTGATCTCATACCTAGAGCTAGTTTTCCAAACAAAGCATTGTATAGATTGATGCCGCAGGAGAATGAAGAGGTCAAAAGACAAGTCCAGGATTTGTTGGACAAAGGTTTGGTCAGAGAAAGCTTGAGTCTGTGTGTTGTTACGACAGTACTCAGTCCAAAGAAAGATGGAGACTAGAGGATGTGTACTGACTTGAGGGAAATCAACAAAATAACCATCGAGTAGAGTTTTCCATTGCCAAGGATGGATGATCTGATGGATTACTTGAGTGGGGCCAAGTTTTTTTCAAAGATTGATTTGAAAAGTGGTTATCACCAAATCCACATGAGGGAAGGTGACATATGGAAGACAACATTCAAAACCAATGAAGGGTTATATGAATGGCTTGTCATTCCATTTGGTTTAACAAACACGCCAAGTACTTTCATGATATTGATGAATGAAGTCCTGAAGGATTTCATCGGAAAATTTGTCATTGTGTATCTGGATGACATACTGATTTTCAGTAAAACAAAGGTAGAGCATTTGAAACATTTGGCTATAGTGATGAAGAAGTTACAGCAAGAGAAGTTGTTGATAAATATGAAGAAATCCTCGCTCATGAAGATAGAGCTCATTTATTTGGGGTTTGTTATTTCTACAGATAAGTTGAGGATGGATCCAGATAAGGTGGAGGTGATCAAGAATTGGCCGTCACCAAATAATATCTTTGAAGTTCAAAGTTTTCATGGATTGGCTAGTTTCTACTGGAAGTTCATCGAGAATTTCAATGGAATTAGTGCACTGATGATGGATGCAGTGAAGAAGAGACACAAATCTTTTCACTGGATGGAAGAGGCTAAGAAAATCTTCAATTTTTTGAAAAGGAAAATTACGAAACAACCAATTCTGGTGTTGCCTGATTTCCAAAAGACATTTCAAGTAAAATGTGATGCAAGTGGATTTGCAATAGGGGTAGTATTGAGTCAAGAAGACAGGCCGATACCATATTTCAGCGAGAAGTTGAATGAAGCCAAGATAAAATACTCCATGTATGATAAGGAACTCTATGCTATTATCTAGGCATTGAAAAAATGGAGACATTACTTAATTCCTAAGGAGTTTGTCTTGTATAGTGATAATCATGCATTGCAATTTGTGACTCAACAGGAGAAGTTGAATCAAAGACATGTTAAATGGGTTGAACATATGAAAAATTTCACTTTTGTGATTAAACATATTTCTAGAACTGCTAACAAAGTTGTTGATGCTTTGAGCAGGAAATGTTTGTTATTGCAGGAGTTCAGAGTCAAAACATTGGGTTTTGATGATCTCAGGGACATGTACAGAGATGATCCATATTTTAAAGAGGCGTATGAAGTAACTGAGAATCCAATTCTCAAGGACAGGAGTCAATGGAAAGAATACATGATCCATGAAGGATTACTGTTTAAAGGTAATCAACTTTGTATTCCAAAATGCTCCATGACGAAGAATTTGCTGAAGGAGAAACATAGTGGAGGATTGGCCAGACATTTCAGTCATGAAAAGACATTCGCAAAGTTGAATGAGTCATATTTTTGGCCAGGAATGCGAGCAGATGTCAAAAGATTCATGGATAGATGTAGAATTTTTCAACATTCAAAAGGAAAGAGGCAGAATGAAGGTTTTTATCAACCATTAACCATACCTGACAGGCTGTGGGATGTAGTCATCATGGGATTCATATTGGGGTTGCCAACAACACAAAGAGGGTTTGACTCAATCTTTGTGGTAGTGGATAGATTTTCCAAAATGGCACATTTCATTCCATGTCAGAAAACCAGTGACACAACTCACATTGCGAACCTATTTTTCAAAGAATTCATTCGACTTCACAGCTTACCAAGGAGCATAGTTTTGGATCGAGACACCAAGTTCGTAGGAAACTTCTGGAGAACCTTATGGAAAAATCTGGGAACAAAATTATCATTTAGTTCAGCTTATCATCCTCAGATGGATGGGCAGACAGAAGTCGTGAACAGGAGTTTGGGAGACTTGTTGAGGAGCTTGGTGACAGAACACCACAGTTAGTGGGACAAAATATTACCATAGGTGGAGTTTTCTTATAACGACTCGCTTAATAGGAGCACAGGACAGAGTCCATTTCAAATTGTTTATGGCATGCAGCCAAGAGGAATTTCTGAGCTGAGGGATTCAGAACAGATTGCAACTAAGAGCGCTAGTGCAGAAGATTTCACAGAGGCGATGAAGGAACTTCACAGCCAGGTGAAGGAGCGATTGCAGAGTTCAAGAAAAGAATATAAGCGGAGAGAAGATCAACATAGGAGACAAATTCAACTTGAAGTTGGTGATTTGATCCTTTCACATTTGAGAAAGGAAATGTTTCTGAGTGGAACATATAATAAACTGAAGATGAAGAAAATCGGACCATGTAAGGTCTTGAAGAAATTTGGGGCGAATGCATATGAGATTGAATTACCCGATGGGATTGGAATTTCTCCGCTATTCAATGTCTCGGATTTGTACCCTTATAAAGTTGAGGAAGAAGAAGAAGGTAGTGAACATCCAAATATTCAGTGGACAAAAAAAATTCCAGTTGCAGAAAAGCCACAGATGGAGTGCATATTGGACAAAAGAGTTGGTAAGAGGACCAGGCGAAAGCAATACTTTGAATACTTGGTCAAGTGGAAGGGCCATCCAGTTGAAGATGCCAGCTGGGAGAACGAAGTATAAATATAGAAGCATGGATAGACCGTGCGCGAGCTCATGGACAAGATCCCATGAAAATTTTCAAGCAAGGGAGTATGATGCAGGAGCATCGCAAGGGCATGCAAGCATAGCTAGCAGTGAGACAACGTAGAGATAAAAGATAGCTGGAAAAGCACCAAGCACATTTTTTGAAAATATTTTGAAATATTAATGAAGTCATTAAGTGGAGGCATGCTTGTATTATTGTAAAAGGACATTGAGTGATCCGCTCTTGTCCATAGTAGATAGGAGCCTTTATGTGTAATGAATGTAGGTAGATAGAATTTAATGCTTATATTAGACAGTTTTAGAGCGCAAGAGGGAAATGGGATATAGACACCCTCATTGTATAGTGGAAAGATTATTATGTCAATAGAGCATAGAGAATAGAGAAGAGAAGAGAGCAGAGAGTTGTAGTTGAAAACACCCATGTACAGAGATTTGAATTAATAGAAAGAGCTTTGATTCAAATTCATGGTGTCGTATTTGTTCTCTGTGTATGCATGTTGAATGTTATGCTCATGGATGTTAACTTTCTATTATACATTTGCTTTATATGTTGTGTATATGATTTCATGCATTGTGTTTGAAGTTTGAGAGAGAGTAAGGAATGAGTTTCAATTGTTTCTCTATCTGAGCGAGAGTTCCTGCAAGGAGTGTAGTGAAGTTGTCTGCAAGGAGTGCATTGAAAAGGGTTCAGAGTTTTATCTCTGAAACCTCGGGAGGGATAACAATTGTTCTCATTCTTCCATAAGTGCAAGTTAGGCACAGGAGCCGTGTAAGACGTGCGCAGGCCGAGTAGAGTTTTAGGGTTTGTAACCTAAGTGAAATTGTTGAAGGAGTGTTGTCGTAGGGAGTGCACAGAGTCGAAGAGGTTCATATACTTGAGTGTATTTGAAGAAGTGTCGCAAGGAGTGCACGCAGGAATTTTCCCCAAAGGACTTGGATATTTTCAAGCAAGCTCAGGAGGAATATAGTCTTCGAAGTTATTGAAGAAAGATCAGGAGGTTTAGCACCTTGAAGCATTCAAAGGGAAGCATTGCAAAGTTACTTTTAAGGCAGATACATTCCAGTGAGGAGATAGCCTATTCAATTTCGCAGGAATTTCCAAGAGGGAAATGGATGGTTAGAATTCTTTGAGAAGAATTCACGAAGTGACAAGAGTCGTCAGATCTTGCAAAGAAGTAGGTACATTACGACGAGCTTTCCTCAAGCATAAGCTCAGCAGAAATCAGGCCCATAGGATCCAAGTCATCCAGGGTCATTGGATCGCTCACGAAATATCATTTCGGGGCTTCATGAGTTGAAGGGTCGAAAGTTTTGCATCAAGGTTCGCAAAGTTGCAAAGTGGCGAGTGGATCAGAGTCGTCCATCCGGGGAGGACAGGTGGCAGAGATCTAAATATCTCATGAACTCATAGATTTGCAAGGTGAGATCCCAAAGGTTGGGTACTCTAGGTCACGAAAGGCGAGTAGCGAAGTGGCGAAGTGTGAAGTGGAGCGTAAGGAGCACATGGCATAATCGCAAGGTGGGCCCATGGAATAGACAGGCAGACACACATTGTTCATTGAAGGGAGTCAACACCCCATTGACTTTTTGTGTCTCGGGGGTTTGTAAGATAAGGGGACGGAAGTCCAACCTTTCGACTTGCGAAGTGGTGAAAGGCGAGAAGAGCTAGTGGGAAGCCTAGCCGGTGGTTGTGCGCGGAGGGCACTGACAGCAGGGAGCTACACCCATATCGGCATTTTAGGTATCGTGAGTTTGGGAAGGAAGAGTCGAGAGTCTTGACTCATGAACTCATGAGTGGCGAGTTGTGACAAATGCCTTTCAGTTTAGGCCTTGGTCATAGCCGGTGGTCACGCGAAGAAGGGGAAGCTTACACCTAGTGTCGTTCGCACCAAGGAAGCTTCCGAAAGGACCTGTGGATCAAAAGAAATAAGATTTGAGCAGGAAGTTGAAAGAGTCGATCCGGATCAAAGGGAAATGAAGAATGATCCTGTAAGCGGATCCTCGACCTGAGGGTTGAGTGGGTCTGCACCATGTGATATATTCTCCATCTTACAAACCTAAGAGAAATCCCCTGAGAAGGGTGTGTGATTCCTATTTGAGACAGAGTTGGAATGTAGAGATGACCTCCTCGATTTAGAGAGTTGAGAAGAAATCCAGATGATTCTCATGTGAGAAAGACGATCTGCAAAGTTGGGCGTGTCTGTGGCTGAGCACAAGGTGAACTTGTGAAATCCCAAAGTGTTGGGTGCATCATCATGAGAACAGAAATGAAGATGATCTATTAGCCTCCTATGAGAAGAAGAGTTGATGAGAAACTCCATATGACTCTCTTGTGTGATGCAGTGGGAAAGCAGATCTATTGAGTGGACGTGCCTGTGGACGAGCACAGGTGAACGTGTGAAGAACTGGCTCTTCTGTGTAATGCAGTGAGCCATAGATATGGACATCCCTATGGATGTGTCTCTAATGGATGAGCATTAGTGGGTGTATAAGATCCTTTTCTATATTGTTCAAGATTCATACATGCATGTAACCCTAATTGTAATGTAAAGGGTATGGGTCAACCCCACCTTAAATGTGACTAGTAATTAATGTAAAAGATAATTAATCTGGTTAATATTAATTATATTATAAGCTAGTGAGGTCGACCCTTTTGTGCCAATAGGCACTTCTATTGGCAGGTTTAGGTTAGTATAAGTAAAGGTAAATTCCCCATTGAGGAAACATATCTTTCACATGAGTTTGGAAATCTCAGCAAGTACACCTTCTTGGGAAAAGTGCACACCTCTTTTGGGTGCTAGTATTCTAGGGTTTGAGCACCCTCTTGTGTGCTAGGTATTATTGGTGGTGAAGTCCTTTCTCTTGAAGAATATAGCAAAGGATTTGGCTAGATTTTCTTCCCTTGTTGAGAAGGGTTTCCCAAGATACTTCTTGTGTTATTATGCAAGGTGTTTCTTCTTGTGATCTTGGTTTCTACAACATTATTGTTTATGGTTAAGACAAATGAAAAAATGAAATGAACTACATGCTTAACCTAGATTATTGAAAAATCAACAGTTCATATCTATCTCAATAAGCAATGGACAAAATATATGACTTGGCATACTTATATGCAAGCATTCCGACGGTGTTATCATAGGTAGAGTGAGGCTTGGGAGTTCGAGGAGTCTGGGGTTGAATTGTATATCACCGAAGTTTTGGGTGCAAGATGTATACCCCGAACACGGGGCATGAGAGTTCGATGGCGCCTATGTAGGAACCCGCGACCATAAAATTGCCTAAGTATGGAAATGAATGGTGGTCGATCATACTTGTGATGTGAAAATATACATGGATATAGAATTTCTCACTCTGCCACCCCAGGAACTCGCGAGAATAGATATGCGACTAATTATAGAACCAGAAATGGATAATAGAGGGGTAGAAAAAAAGGGAAAACGGTTAAGTATAGAAGAGGAAAAAGAAAGGGAGCAATGAATTGTATGCCTCACACAACAACATTTAGTCTGATAATTATAAAGCGATAGAAACACATCAACTATGGGAAAAGCATTCTCAGCAATGAAATATAGCTGGAGCTCAACAGACCCTAGTTAAAGTTAAAAGAGATGTTGTTTATATCTATTTCAACAAGCAATAGACAAAATATATGACTTGGTATTCTTACATGCAAGCATATTCTAAAATATGACAAGCTTCAATATATGCACAAATTGGACAACGTATGCAAATCAGAGTTTTGGAACCATACCTCTTAATCTCTAGACCTTGTATTGCGATGGAAGCTTCACTTCTACTTGTCGATAGTTCTTGTGAACTAAAAAACATGTGGTGTAAACGACATAAACATATTTAATATTGCATAGAAGAATAAATAACTACGGATATTTCTTTCATAAATAGAGCAAGAAAGTAATCTATGAATCCTTACCTTTGGCATTGTCATTGTGTTGATGTTTTCAACAGTTCACTGCTCATGCCCATGTCACTTGTGAAACAGTGGCTATGAACATGTGTATATTTTTCATACTCGATATGGATGTGTATTAGGAATACACGTTGTATTTTTTGTGGCACCATTGTAGCCATACCTTTTGGAAGATTGTACTCCATGTTTCTTAGATGTGGCACATAAGGCTTCCTCCTCGTGTTCAATTAGTCTTTTCTTTTTTCAATGTAGCAATATAGAGAATACAATGGACATGAAGGCAAGTTGCTACATAGGAACACATGAAAAAAATATGGAGTACAAATTTATTTATTTCAAGGTAGCGACACAGAAAATACAATTGACATGAAGATAAGTTAATATACAAGAAGATATGCAATATCTAAGGAAAAAAAGTAGAAGATCTGCAAACCAGTAGAATAAATATAGATAGAGTAAATGAAAAACAATTGGATATGGAATATAGATAGAAGTATGCACCTTTGTATGTATTCTTCTACATTTCTGGTTAAGAGTTCTTTTCCTTGTCTAGTTTTCCTGTTTGTTTCAATGAAAGAAAGTACAAAACAAAATGAACATGAACATAAGTTGATATGTAAGAAAAAAACAAGGAATATGTACATACAGTAAATAAACTAGAATAAAAGGAATAGAGTAACATATAGTGTTAGAAGTCCATGAGGTGTAGGACAGTCGGTGACGGAGTGTATTGTTAAGCCACTCCATGTTGAAAAGTCATTGGTTCGAAACCTGCGGGGAAAAAAAATCCAACCATGTTAAGGGTTGGTGTGGCTCAGGCCAGGTGTGATCCCCAGGTGACTTTGACAGCATAGATGCCCCTGAGTCATGATTTCTCAAGCCAAAGGTTAATCCCACTGCCAAGAAGGTCCGGACAAATTAACAAACAAACAAAAAAACATATAGTGTTAGAAGAATGTACCCTTTTTTTTTTCTTCATCCATGTATGTGTATATATAAAAATTTGTGTAAAAAAATTGTGTGCTCAAAATCAATTACAAACCAGGAAAAACTAAGAAGTTGGATAACTTGGATTTTTGCAACAAGCTAGATATATATGCTTTGAGACATAGAAATATGATTTTGCAATATGTTTGATGTATATTTTATAATTCAAGTGCAATACCAATTGTATCGTGATTGGACCAATATGTGTCTAAGATAAAGACGTATTGAGAAATGGGCACATTCGACCATACATGGTCAATAAGTGTGTTTGTACATGGTTTATCTTATCCAAAAGAATGCGAAGACTGTATTTGCACATGTAGTTTTCCAATTCTTTTGTTCTGGCATTATTTTGTAGCATGTCAATATTGAAGTCTCCTACAATAACAATGGTTTCGTTCAAATACAAATGCTCTAATGCATTGGAAACAACATTTAGTATGTTGGAGAATGTTGCATGTGGAGCATCATAGAGATTCAGTATTGCAATTTATGATCCATGGAAAATTACTTTTGTGAGCACCATCTCAACATTGTTTTCTTAGAAATGCATATGCTCCAAAATTGTTACATTTTTTATCACTAATACCATCACCCCATGTGTAATGTAACTCGATATGCAATTGTGATTTGGAAATTGCTTGTTTTGCATGAATAATGTCATGTATGTTTTCTGCAAGCACAAAATATCAGATTTCATTGTGTCATAGTCATTGAGTATATCATCCATATGTGCATGTAGGTTGCACGTGTCAAGTGGGAGAATTGATACAGATGATTTTTTTTGTATGGATTGGTAATCATACTGTAGATTCCACTTTGCGGTAGTCCTAAGGCGTTGCATCTCAAAATCAACTTTATGTTTGAATTTGAAGTTATATTTTGTAAGAGCACTAAGTAAATACAAGGATTCTATACTTCTGACATGGGATAGTGTTGTGTATACAAGTCCTTGTATTTGAATTCTAGCAGGGTCAAACACAACACTATCAAGTCTTAGTCCTTGCGATCTGTGGATTGTACGTGCACATGCAAGTTTAATTGGAAACTGTTTTCAAATCTTCAGTCGACCTATCTTTGCCGATGTCGATACTAGTTTTGATATTCGTAAGATAGGTGTCCAATCACGTGTAGTGTTTGAATTATATAGATAAGCCAACTTTTTTGCTTGTCGGTGGCCTATATGCAGCGCATGGAAATTAATCCAGAGGACATCAAATTTGTATGTTTTGGTATAGCCTTTGAGTATTCCATCTGCCCCATTTACCAAGCCATCCTTTGAATCAGAGTTGCAGGCATATATTTCAACCAACATGTTTAATTTCAGGATAAGTTGCAAAGGAAAAGCGGATGTATGTTCATGACGTGGTACATTTCCATGGTTGTCTTATTCGAGGTCAATTGAATTGATGATGATATCATCGTCAGGCATGAGTGATAGCATGTACCTGCTATGCATTGCAACATCCCTATTCATGTAGAACATGTAAGGAAAGGTTGAGTTTGTTGATGCAGGTCGCATGCACCTTGGATTTATATATGTTAAGTCATCATGTGTTTGGTTGATTGTCTACATTTTATTCAGAATTGCAATAAATATTTCATCTGTCTGACGCAATGTAGTATGTAATTCAAAGAATTTTATATTGTCTTTCCAGAAGTCATGCGTCACTATTTTCATATTGACCATAGGTTGTTCAAATATCAAATAATCTTTGATGGGTTGCGCCTAGTAAAGATCCCCACATAATATCATGTCAATGTTTCCAAAGTATTTGGTGTGCACAGGTGTTATGTTTCTTAGTCGGTTGTCAATGGAATACAAGAAGCGACTTCCAATCAAAGATGCATCATCTATGAAGACAAGTTGCAATTCATCATAAAGCTTAGACAAGGTATCTAACATTTCCTTGTTGAGTGGAATAAATTGTGACTTGTTAAAAGGCATAAAAAATATTGAGTGGATTGTTGTTCCACCTACATTATATGCAACATTTCCTATGTATGCAACGATTATCCCCTTTGGTTTCATGGGATCAGAAGAATGTTTTGAATCATAGATTTGTATAAGCATTTGGATTAGTGCTTTCTATGTGAATGTCTTGCATGTTCCTGCCCCGCCTGTAAGGAACAAGTGCACAGGAGTGTGCATGTTCAAGCATTTTTTAATTGCAATGTCCTTTAGAATTTCTTGCTGCTCTCGATTCAACAGACATATGACTCTGTGGTATTCATTATTTTCAATAAGGAAAGAATGTTTTGTAACTTGAAAGCTAAGATTTGTATGTTTTTCAATGTCGACTGCTCAAGGACAAGGAAAATCTGCTTGCAAGTCATAGGACTCGCAGAGAGTTCTAGTTGTTTTATGGTTTGTGAATGTCTCATCAACATTGTCAGGGTTTTCTAGTTCATAAAATGCACTTTCTATATCACCCCATGTTGGATTAACATTCTATGTAAATGTAGATTCATTGGTTTGTATTGTGGTCTCATAGGCAATATACACAACTTCCCATGTACTGAAGTTATGTTTTAATGTGTTTTCATTTTGATCAAACATAACGTATAACATTAGTTTTTCTCTACAATAGTTTTCATAGTCAATATGTTTGTTGTATTTGACAAAGCATATTACAAAGGATTTTTTCTTTTTCTTTTTTTGATATGGGTGCACCATTGTTTTTGTAATGTGATACGAACTCTACTAAGAATATATGCTTAACAGGAGATTGACGTTGGAGGTAATAATCAATAATAGAGAGACGTAGCACGTCCTCTGAATTGTCAGGCTCATGTTCTAGCAAAGACGGTGGTTTAAGCACAAATGTGTGTTTCTCAAGTGGAGATGTGTTTATGAAGACACATTTCCTTGAAGTACAGTTGAGGGGCAGGGAAAGTGAAACATGGACTTCTTGTTGAGCAGACATTTGTTGAATATTAAGTAATGTATTTCCAAGCATATGTATCATTTGAATAACATCAATATGAATTGTTTCATGTTCTTTGTGTATTCTTCTGAATGCACTTGTCATAGATTTTTCAAACTTTGTCATATACGAGGTACAATATGATGTTGCAACATATGCATTGAGGACATACTGCACATCTATATTTGCATTCCACCTAACTAGCATGTCCTTGGAGAAACCGTTGTTCCAATTATGGGAAAGTTTTCGTTTAAGGAAAATTGTTGTAGTGGCCATATTAATTTAACGTCAAATAATTAATCAAACAAAACAGTAACTTCTACTTGATTTATGATACTTGGTAATTTCTTATAAATTCAGCACATACGCATATAAATTGATCAACGAATAATAAAATTCATAATAGAATAAACAAATACATAATTTAAAATACTTGGGTCTGATGCTAACCCTTTGTTTTCCGCTTGTCTTGTTGACCTTCCTGTTGTTGCCTTACCCAGCTTGAATCCACGGACCAACTCTACCCAAAACCGAGTTTCCACCCTGCCAACTAGGACAACTACCTAGCTCCAGGATACCATATGGATATCCTGCCCCCGTGCCCAAAACCCCTAGCAAACCGGTGCCCCCTGTACTAATCCTTCCCGACTACAGAACTCAACTCCTGTTCAAATCCAAGAGAACCCTCCCAAAACCCCCATAGAATGATAATCATCCCTACCTTCGTAAACCTTCTCCCCTCATATCCCTCCTTCACCGCCCTTTCACCTCATTTACTTCCTTACCTACACATTTATTACCTTATCCACCTAGTTAATGCCCCTTATCCAATTTATTAATGTTCCCTATCCATTTATTAATGCCCCTTATCCCTTCCGTATACGTAACCTTTTTAATTTAAACAATATAATTTATTAATCTTATTAGATTTACTACCCTGTTCATTCAATATGATAGGTAATTAATTTAATTAATTAATTAATCAAAATTATAACAATCAATTAACTAATAAATATTTAATTAATATTATTATGCCAATCCTTGTTTAGTTAAAACCATGTTAAGACAATTAATCCCCTAATTAATTTTTACTTAATAATTCCTAAACATATATTCTACTAGGATTGTTACATACACCCACCCTTTAGGAAACTTCGTCTCAAAGTTAAGGTGTCTTATGGTACAAAGGAAAAGAAACCTGGTTCACATATTCATAACAATTAACTGACATTATCAGTAAGTAAGTCAAGAAAACTCATGCATACTAGTGTATATGTACAAGAAATGCATGTGTAGCTAGTACAT
>ML854834.1:0-12959 GCA_009831015.1 Picea engelmannii | reverse complement strand
TAGGCAAACTCTACCAAAGGTAAGTACTTCTCCCACTGGGTTTGATTATCCATGACATACATCCTAAGCATGTCTTCCATGACTTGATTTACTCTCTCCATTTTCCCATCTGTTTCAGGATGATAAGTTGTGCTTAAGTTCAATTGAGTCCCCAACGTTGACTGTAAACTTGTCCAAAACCTAGAAGTGAAACTGGAGTCCCTATCCGAAATGATCTTCTTAGGTATCCCATGAAAACGGATAACCTCACTTACAAACACACGTGCCACATCAGTGACATCATAAGTGTCTCTAACCGGAATAAAATGAGCACTCTTGGCTAACTTATCCACTATCACAAGAATGGCATTGTGTCTATGGGATGTGAGCAGCAACCCCACAACAAAATCCATAGAGATGACTTCCCACTTGGACATAGGAACATCATGTGGTTGTAGGAGGCTTGTCGAGTGATGGTGGTTGACTTTCACTTGTTGACACTCTAGGAATTTGGCGACGACATGGACTACATCGCGCTTCATACCTACCCAGAAGAAGAGCTTCCTCATATCTGCATACATCTTCTTCACACCCGGATGCACACAATAAAGTCCTTTATGGCCTTCCTTCAGTATGATTCTTCGAATATCCACATTCTCAAGGATGTACATCCTTCCTTTATATCTTAACAGTCCATCTGTTTCCAAACTATATCCTTCATACTTAGGATCTAACTGCGTCCCTCTCTGGAGGTTTGAAGTAACCTTTAAATACCAACTGTCTCCCCGGAGTTGTGTCAACACATGTTCCCTCATATTGACCTTTAAGGTTACCAAGGATAAGATACGTGGTCTCCTACTCAAGGCATCTGCGACCACATTTTCCTTTCCCTTTATGTACGAAATACCAAAATCGTACTCACTCATAAACTCACTCCATCGCCTTTGCCTGGCATTCAGATCTCTTTGAGTGAAGAGATGTTTTAAACTTTGATGGTCTGTTTTGAGCTCAAAGTTTCTCCCCACAAGATAGTGCCTCCAAATTTTCAGAGCTAGCATTCACGTATAACTCTTTGTGTTTCTTCAAATTCCTTGACGCATAGGCTATCACTCCTCCATCCTGCATTAGCGCAGCCCCCAACCCTTTCTTAGAGGCATCCGTACAGACTGTGAAGTCCTTTTCCATATCCGACATTCACAGAATTGGCGCACTAGTTAGTAACCTCTTAAGCTCAATGAATGCACTATCACACTCTACTGTCCATTCATACCTGACCCCCTTGCGCTGCAAGGTGATGATAGGTTTCGCTATTTTTGATAACCCTTCCAAAAATCTCAGGTAATAACCTGCTAGCCCCATGAAGCTTCTCACCTCATGGGCATTTTTCGGCACTGGCCACTCCATAATGGTCTTTACCTTTTCTAGGTCCACAAAGATTCCTTTGCCGGAAATGATATGACCTAAATAGTGGATCTCTTTCTGGAAGAAGGAACACTTCGATAGCTTCCCATACAATTTGTTCTCTCTAAGGCAGGACAATACTATTCGCAAGTGTTCCTCATGTTCTCTTTCATTCTTGGAATAGATGAGGATGTCATCTAGAAAGACTTATACAAAACGGTCTAAGTACTTCTGGAATACGTCGTTCATGAGGCTCATGAATACTATTGGCGCATTGGTCAATCTGAAAGGTACTACAACAAACTCGTAATGTCCAAAACGAGTTCAAAAGGTAGTTTTTGAGATATCACCTTCCTTAATCCTTAACTGATGATACCCTGATCGCAAATCAATCTTTGAGAATACCGTTGCTCCTTTCATCTGATTGAAGAGGTCATCTATTCGCAACATCGGGTACCTATTTTTCACTGTAGCATGGTTCAAGTCCCTGTAGTCTATACACAGTCGTAAGGATCCATCCTTCTTCTTTACAAAAATTACCGGTGCACGCCAAGGTGAGACACTAGGCCTTATTAGCCCTAAGTCTAGTAACTTTTTCAACTGCATTTGCAATTCACAAAGTTCTGGCGCTATCATCTGATACGGAGTCTTGGAGATTGGTTCTGCACCAGGTTTTAGCTCAATGGTAAAATCAAGCTCCCTCTCAGGAGGTAACCCTGGTAACTCGTTCGTAAAAACATCCTGAAATTATGATAATACTGGGTACTGATCCAATGAGGGTCCCTTCCTTTCATTCACTACTTTCACTACATACAATTGACACCCTTGTCTCAAGCATCTCTTAACCTTCATAGTTGATATAAAGCGTAACAACACTTTTCTTTGTACACCCTGGATCTCTACCGGTCTTCCTTCATCGTCCACACAAAGCACCCTCTTTGCGAAACAATCTACCAAAGCTCGATGAGCTGCTAACCAATCCATTCCAATGATTAGGTCATACGTCCCGAGAGCAGTGATGTATACCTTCAACCTAGTAGTACACACTCCCAGGTCTACTATACAATTATCAACACTAGGTCCTACCGCTTGTTTTTCCCCAGAAGCCATCTCGACTTGTTTAAAGTCATCATGCTCGTAGGCTGCCAACCCACTCTTTTCTAATGCAGATGGTGAAATGAAACTATCTGTCGCACTAGAATCAAACAAAATCTTAACATTGATATGATTTAGTGTACCTGATGATTCCACCACCATGGATTGATGTTCGGCCTAGCGGTTATTAACCGCTGTGTAAATCTGGTAGCTGCTACTTGATCTCCCCATCGGTGCCTTTCCTTCTCTATGCACAAACCTTGATTGTAACTCTGGGCAGTCACGCAGGTAATGGGGTCCTCCGCACCCCCAACAGGTAGCACGAGACTGAACCTGTGTATTGTTATGTGACTGTCTCTGAAATGAGTTCCTTCCCCTGGAACCCCTACCCCTATTAGTTGTTCCCTGAGATGGTCGTGGACCTGTCTGCGTTGTTGGCGATGAACGAGATGTTGCACTCACTGCCATTGAAATCCCTGCGACTACTGTCCTTGGAGTGACTCTGTTACCATATGGCAGTGGCCTTGAGCCCCCTCCCCTAGGAAATGTCCTCGGGGCCTTCCCTACGAATCCAGGACGATGCGGAAAAGTCGGTCTTGTACCCCCGGTTAAGTTCATGTGTTCCTCCGTATAATGCACATTTTCCACCGCTTCCGCTACTGAAGATGGTTTCCACATCCGCACCATAGCTCTTATATTAGGGCTCAATCCATAGACGAAGCGCTCTGCCTGTCGTTGGTCATTATCCATATACGAAACATATTTGACCATTTCCATAAATCTAATCTCATATTCTTCTACAGTTTTGTTTCCCTGTACTAAGGCATGAAATGGCCCTACCTGTTGTTCCTCGTAGTATGCTGGTAGATATTTCCTTCAGAACCTCTCCTCAAAAAGTTCCCAAGATATTGTGTCTAGGGTAAGGTGCAGTTGTCTTTCCAGGATGCCCCACCAGTTCAAGGTGCTATCTCTTAACTGAAAAATTGTGATCTTTGCCTTTGAGTTGGATGCATAGTCCCTTAAGGCAAAACACCTTGTTATGCCTTCCAACCACGCTTCCGTGTGTTCACTGGTGTGACCCCCGGAAAACTCTGGAAGTTTGATCTTCTGCAATTCTCGCGTGATGTCTTCGGGTGGAGGCCCTCACCCTGAATCCCTTGATTCTTCTGGATTACCCGTTCCAGATGGTGTGGGTTCCACTTCAATCCCTGCCGGTTGTCGCCCCTTTAAAGTCTCATTAATGGCTTCCAATGAGCGCAGTATGAGAGCTAGTTCGGG
Organism: Picea engelmannii; assembly: GCA_009831015.1. Taxonomy (NCBI): domain Eukaryota; kingdom Viridiplantae; phylum Streptophyta; class Pinopsida; order Pinales; family Pinaceae; genus Picea; species Picea engelmannii. The sequence continues at coordinate 9,206 of ML854834.1, read as the reverse complement.
CGATGGCGGTGGTGGCGTTGGTGGTGTTGGCGGCGCATCTGATGACGCTCCCCTGCCTCGACTCCCTCGAGTCCTGACCATCCTGTATGCTTTAACCTACATCAACCAAGTTTTCAGGGTGAGTTCAAGGATGTTTCAAATTGGTGCTACTCAAACTAGAAACAGGGTTAGGCGTAAGTTTTCTTTACTTGTCTGTAAACATACATTACTCCTTTAGGGTATTAGCTAGGTTAGGGTTAGGATTAAGCGTGTAAGCTTGATTTCTTCGCCCCTATATATAAAAAAAAACTATTGGTTCTCTTGCCCTGTAGCTACGCTGGCCTTGCGCCATACTCGCCAATTCCTATGCTTACTCTCCTAGTGCATATGCCACCTCCTTCCCGCTTGTCCTAGTCTAATCCCTTTTAACTTTTCACTTATAACTAAATATCCTTTGATGCTTGACTCGGGAGATTTTCCTTGGCACGTAGTGTTGGCATTGTCGATTGTTGCATTGAGATTTAGCGTTGACTTTGACTGGTGGAATGGAGTGGAGGGACTTGGTGCTCAGCTTGACGAATTGTGTGTACAGTCTCGTGATCCTGACGCTTGGAAAATCGGAGTTTATACTTGGGATACAAAGATCAGCGGTGCCAAATAAGCCTTTACTTTGATTTCCGGTGCATTCACTAATTATGATTCAACTAGGTTAGCTAGCTCCAGAACAATAGGTCAGGTAATAAGCCAGTTAGTCTTAACCTTCATGTTGTATCTTCCTAATAATAATACCACTCTAATCCCTACAGTGTTACCATTAATCTAAATAAGTATAAGAACTTATTTGTAAAGACTTATGAGGGCGTGTTGGCGTTAGTGCTCTTTTTAAGGCGCTTCGCTTGGTGGGGGTTGTGGGTTCAAAACCCTTTAATTAAGTGAAATAATTCCTTTTATAACTCTATTTATTAATATTATATATATATATATATTATTTTTTTTTTCTTCTTTTTATTTTTTCTTTTTACTTATTTATCATACTACAAAAAATATATATATAATAAATAAAATAAACAAAATAAACAAATTATATAGATAAATACTTTACGGTGATCTAAAATAAAACATATATAAATTTAAAGGAATGATTTAAAAACAACAATTTTAAAAAAACAAAAAACAAAACAAAGGGCGGGCATGCATGAAGCCCACATGCCCCGCCCTCGTTCCTCCAACACCCTCCTGACCTAAACCTAACCCTACACGTACTCTCTCTCAAGCTCTCTTCCCCTAAAACCTTACACAAATTTTGCCGCCTCTCCATTATGCTCTCTCCCTCTCGACAGGCTCCATGCTCAGTTCTGAGTGCTGGTGCTTGGACGATGGCTTGTGCATTGTTTTGTTTTATCGTTGGGTATTTTCAGATGAAATGTGCACAAAGGCCTCCTCGTGGGCTCATCCTTATCCTCCTCAACATCTTGGCGTTTGGCACAGGGCTTTGTGTTATGTAAATGGCACCTGGGTGTTTGGTGTAAGGTTTTATTAACCCGCGTTGTGTTTTGTTAACCCATTAGTCTCTACTTTGGTGTCTGGTTATGATTTTGATAGTGTTTAATGGATAGGGGAAAAGCATGGCTAAGCTGCGTTGTGTTGTGGCAGGTGTTTGACAACTGTGGACAGGTTGTACACTTTAACTTGACTCGAGATTCTCCTTGTTGTTTTCCAGAGGAGGCCCGTTCTTGGTTTGCATGGTGCCTTGACCTTGGGCGTTTTGTGCTGGCTACCATTTGCGGTTATATAATTGCCCAGCGTTAGCATCGTAATCACTACACCAACTGATGCGTATCATCGGGACACTTTGAAATGGATGATGCCTAAATTTTCGGATCTTCCATCGTTTGTAAGCTCTCCTGATCACTTATTCCTTCTTCTTTTGCAGTTAGGTTTAATCCTAAGGAGAAAGGGTCGAGACATTTGTTTCGACTGGGTGTACCCATGTAGGCATGTGCTGATATGAATTCCATGGTGAAACGGTGCAATGCCATATGTATTTTCTAAGGAAATCGCTTGCCATTGTGCATTTTGTGTAAACCCTGCGTGTAGGGATGAAATAAGGAATATGTATGTGTACACATAAGATTTATGTGTATGCATTTGTAATTTTACATTAGTTTGCATTAACAGTTTATTGGGTTCGGTTGGAAGCTCAATTCCGATGTGTAGTAGGCATCGCAGGACATCGTCACAATGTACTATTGAGAATCTTAGACCTGCTCTGCAAAATTTTCCTACAATCTGGCATTCTTTACTCGTAGTTTGCTTTGGTCAAGATGCATGTAGCATCCCATGGCATTTATAGCTTACTCGCAGCTCAGGTATAGTGCACAAATCATCCCTGTTTTTGTTTTCGACGATGCTTCTCGTTTTGTCGGTCCAGCTTTTTCTTACTTATTACGAATAAGCCAATTCAAATTATTAGACTATGAAAAGCTCTAGATCTTACGCAGGTTCAGCTCGCTCATCAAAGTATTTGGTTTCACTCGCCCCAACGGTTCCAGCTGCAATATCATACATTTTTTATTCACCATTTGCTTTGACTGCTTTTGAATGATTTCGGGAGTGCAAAAAGAACGACTGAAAGGAGGGGATTATCAAATGGATCTTTTTTTATTAAAAAGATTTACATTTTAGGTGCGAAGCCGCTCGACTGGTTAAGGAGAGCATCGTGGAAACCTAATCGAAGCTCACTCAGATCGTCGTGGAACCTCATTTGGAAACAACCCCCATCGGTAAACGAGTACCGAGAATGCATGGACACCTGATCAAATATCGACATCGCCACCTGAATTGAGTGCATCGACAAGCGACATTGACAAGCAGCATATACTACTTCTGGGGTGGTTAATTCCTGTCTGTCTCGGTAGTTTCCAATATAGTATAGTAGGATCGGTTGTCCGGTTCTGGTTAATCAAGATCAGGTATAGTGCACAAATCATCACACTCACCCAAAAGTTTATTTTAGTTGAAGTCAAACAAATTTTTAATGGCCACGTTTCAAACTGCATTTGAAACAGACTATTGTGGATTTCATGATCTGTTACTGTTCAAAAATAATTTTACAAGTTAGGTTTGGAGAGCAATTAATCTGGAATTGATAGAACATTTTACAAACAAACTGATAGTGCCAGTAGCTTGAAAACCACCAAGACCAATCCTGTCTAATTTGATGTCAAGGGAACTGTAGTACCCAAATAAACAATTTTTATGCTGGAATAGAACAAAGCTTTAATGTTGGAAATTGGGTTTTTCTAGTCTCGTGCGGCTAACACTTTAGGTCTTCGGATCTCTAACAATGCTTGCATTTTGCAGATTGATAAGATTTTCAAAGTTATTAGGCATCCATGTGGGAAACTGGATGTCATTATTGCAGGGATAGAAGCTAGGCGCATTCTACAACTAAGGTGGGGTTGAGGGTGGAATGATCCATTCTCTTTGTGTTTATGCACCTTTTTAATTGGACGATGAATCTAGAAGGTAGATTGGGTGTACTATATATGGGCATTAGCACAATTCCCTCAAAACCCAGGTCTGATATATATATTTTTTAATATGTATTTCATTTATTTTTATATTTGTGTTAAAATTTATGTCTTTGGTTTGCAGGTTAGGTGGAGTTGGAGTTGGAGTTGGGAACTTGGCCCTTAAGGCTCCAGTTTGTGAACGAGGCGCTCTGATACCATTTGTAGTGGCCATATTAATTTAACGTCAAATAATTAATCAAACAAAACAATAACTTCTACTTGATTTATGAAACTCGGTAATTTCTTATAAATTCAGCACATACGCATATAAATTGATCAACAAATAATAAAATTCATAACACAATAAACAAATATGTAATTTAAAATACCTGGGTCTGATGCTAACCCTCCATTTTCCGCTTGTCTTGTTGACCTTCCTGCTACTGCCTTGCCCAGCTTAAATCCACGGACCAACTCTGCCCAAAACCGAGTTTCCACCCTGCCAACTAGGACAACTACCTAGCTCCAGGATACCATATGGATATCCTGGCCCCCGTGCCCAACACCCCCAGCAAACCGGTGCCCCCTGTACTAATCCTTCCTGACTACAGAACTCAACTCTTGTGCAAATCCAAGAGAACCCTCCCAAAACCCCCGTAGAATGATAATCATCCCTGCCTTCGTAAACCTCCTCCCCTCATATCCCTCCTTCACCACCCTTTCACCTCATTTACTTCCTTACCTACACATTTATTACCTTATCCACCTAGTTAATGCCCCTTATCCAATTTATTAATGTTCCCTATCCGTTTATTAATGCCCCTTATCCCTTCCATATACGTAACCTTTTTAATTTAAACAATATAATTTATTAATCTTATTAAATTTATTACCCTATTCATTCAATGTGATAGGTAATTAATTTAATTAATTAATTAATCAAAATTATAACAATTAATTAACTAATTAATATTTAATTAATATTATTATGCCAATCCTTGTTTAGTTAAAACCATGTTAAGACAATTAATCCCCTAATTAATTTTTACTTAATAATTCCTAAACATATATTCTACTAGGGTTGTTACAATTGTTGGTTGTTTAAATGTACATTGTATGGCTTGGATGTACTCATCTTCTGTTAGATTTAGCTCTGTCAAGAAGTTGTCAAAGCTCATTAACTCATCAAAGTCTCATTGTTATAGAAATGCGAACAAGGATTTAGATTTCTCAATGACAACATTTTCCTCTAAACTAAGTGGCTCTATGATTCTTGTTGTTCTCATTGGCGGCACAAGGAAGTTGTATCCGCAATGTGATTTTTTTCATCTTTTACAGCTTCTTGTATGATAATGTTTATGAACTTTGGAAAGTTTTGGATCCAAATGATCTGTGTTGCATGTTATGTGTTTGTCCACAAATTTCTCAATCCGCGAGTCGTTGTCATTTACATAGACCGGTGCACCCTCTATCCACAACAGTGTGTGGTCATGCTCACTCCCACTATTTTGGAACTCAGTCACAAAAGAGTAGTCCGATATTTTTCCAAAAAACGTTTCATCATGGCATATCAATTTCCTCAAAGTGTTATTTTGTGCCTATAGTAGCAAGTACATGTCATTGGGTCTTTTCTTATGAGGTAGTCCATTTCATCATTTTCCAATGTATCAATTTGTTTTTTCCTTTTCCTATTTCTATACAATGCAGACACTGTAGCCACCAACGGATCCCAGCGATGCTCTGCACTTGTAAATGTGATGAAAAATGTTGACGGTCCCAATTGTCGGATCATTGTAAAAATAGTTTTCTTGTTTTGTCGCAAATAGTCAGAAGAGATGCGAATGTTTTTGAAATCTATGTATCCAATATCATATTTCAGGATTTTTTCTAGGTTTCCTTTGTACTTGTCATCTTTGGCCAATAACTTTCTTCCCTGTAGTTGGCCTTTTCTTATTAGCACCCACATGCAAGAAAACACTTTCTCAATTATTATGCACATTGTTTTGAAAAACAAATTTGTTATGTGACAGGAGAAGTCACCGCTTGAATGTAGCAGTTCCCATCGAACTATTTTATGGTAGATGAATCGTTATGTAATGTCACTAGGATGTGGATCCCTATAGAACAATGTTGGGAAGTTCATTTCCTCAGCAAATTTGTCCTTGAATATTCCAAGTGGACGTTTCCCCTCAATAGGTGCAATTTCGACAATCTTGTCTTACAAGTCATGAATGTGTTGTGAGTTAGTGAATCCATGTATCAATGTTTCAGCAGGTCTTTCATTCTCCGATTCATCACTTGTATCAAATTCACTAGCAGTCTTGAGAGTCTGTGGAGAGATGTCATCCCCTTCTCCAATAACACCGTTCCAATTCTCATTTATACAAATGTTTTGCGCTTTGTACAAGGCCCTAGAACACAATTATTTTAATGCTTTCATGACAACATCCACACACACTTTACCTGTCTCGTATGCATTCTTGTATTGCAAGCGTCTTTTGAGAGCTACAATAATTTTCATTGTATCACTAATGAATTGTGGAAAGGATTTTTGTACAACATCCAGTTGGGAATACACATTAATAATTGATCTTGTTAAGCCCATTTGGGGTCGTTTATAGCCCCAGCATCTGATTTGTGCAAATGAAATTTGTAGAGACACAAGTCTCTCTTCAAGTTCTATAAGTGTACTTAGATTTGGTAGTAGTGTATTACATCTTATTTTGTCAAGTGTTGAAAAGTGTGGTAGTTTTCCATTTTCAAGTTATCATTTGCATGGAAGACAAATATTTCCATTGGAAAATGTTCTATCATTTAGTGTCAAGCCAAGGTATTCTGCTTCGAAATCAGGTGTGAAATACTTAGTGTTTTTTGAGAAATTCAATTGATCGCAAATTTCACATGCAATGGAAGGAGTGTCTTCTATTTGTTTCATATAGATCTGTTTTGCATATTTCTTCCCTAGACAAGTATGCGTAGAAAGTGTTTGTTGGTTTTCAATGCTAACAGTGTATGGTGTTGGCTCTGGCCCACGAAATGTGATTTTTTCCTCTCAGTCAGTACCATGACCATTGTGGGATATGTAGTCGTACCTGTTTCTCTCACGTATCTGGTTTTTCAAGAGGTGGTAGGTTAACTTATGTGTTCCACTAGGAACTAGTTTCACTTGTCGACAAGCCATGTTGGAGGTGGAATCGACATTTCTTATGGGCATTACATCCTCACCATATCGATGATGAAAACTGTGATGTTCTTTTTCATTCGACATGTGATGTTTGTGTTTAGCAAAAAATGTGATTGTGTTGTGCACGAACAATTTTTTTTTAGATTGTGATATGTGAGTTTCTATCTAGAAGGAAGCGTACCAATGTATTTTTTCTCTCACGTATGACCTTTTTCGAGTCGTGATAATTTAGTCTATATTTTTTTTCAAGGTCTGGGTGACCTCATGAAAACTGGGATGAGTTTCATTCTGATTAAATAACATGCGACGCTTATGCATATTGGATGTGGTTTGGGTGGCATGGAAACTAGATCCTGAATTGGTAGTATTTCTTATGCCACCAATGTATTTTTTTCTCTCACATATGACCTTTTTCAAGTTGTGATAAGTTAGTCTACGTTTTTTGTTTAAGCTCTATATGGCCTCATCATAACTAGGATGAGTTTCATTCTCATAAAATAACATGCAATGCCTATTCATATTCGATGCAGTTTGGGTGGCATGGACAATGGATCCTGAACTAGTAGTATTTCTCATCAAAGGTTGCTAATGGATATGTGGCATATCCGTTTTCAATGAGATGATATCATTTGTTCGATCGTAGTTTGAATCAATATAGTAGGAATGGACAGTACCATTCGACAGGGCTGACCAGACCTGGATATTTACTCTGAATATGATAGATAGCCATTAAAATAAGAATCTTCCACCATCTACATTTCCTTTCTCATATGACAGTGCCATGTTTACAAGGTATTGTTGCCAACTTCCAATTATCGACATACTTTCTAAGAGATATGGTAAAAGGTGTTGATGCAAGCAACTAAAAGCATGCTGGCTTCCACCTATAATTGCATTGAAAAAGGATTGTACAGTGTAAAGTTGCAACAATTGCACATTGAACTCTGTTGCTACCAAATAACAAATTGCATTGAACAAACTATCTCCACAACTAGATGCAATAGTTGTCTCTATGTGCAAGCCATGGAAGTCTATATGATGCATAATTCGTTTCAAATGTGATTCAAGGTATTTGCAAATGAGGGACAAGTAAATATGAGGTCCTCCAAGATTGCATATGGATAATTTTGTATAAGTAGTGGTTCATAATGACCACTGACACAATTGACATCATGGAACAAGATGCAATATGGATCGTTAGATGCAGTTTTGTTGAATAGTAGATATCTTGTTTTTATTGTCAATGACCATATTCCAATTGATATATTCAACCACTTGGACAACCACCATATAGAAAATGTATCTCCCCAAAGTCCCCTCGCATGTGCAAGCAGAGTTGCAAATGCATACAACCACATCTTTGAAAAATACGTAGTGACATCTTGTATTCCATGCAACTAGAAAAGAAAATAAGATGCTAATTCATATTGATATGACTACAATGCCTCAACGTCACCATTTTATAAATAGCACAAGAAATAATCTATCAATCCATTGCGCAGGTTGGTCGAGGAATAACAAAAATGCAATAGAACTTGAAATGCATCGAAGAGGCAATCTCCTATAGTATATGAGAATGCATCCAATCTAAAAATCCCATTTCTATGCAATACCTGGTCAATGTTGTCATGTACAATGGATTCTGTATCTATTTCATAGGACTCAACATCTATTACTTACTTCATCTCGTAAGTTGTGATTTTCAAGATGTTTCTTACCTATATTCAGATAATATGAAAATAGAGAAAAAAAGACAAAACTATAAGTGCGAAATTGCATACCAATTCCGTTATCTATCCTTCAACCTTCTTCCTGTAAAATTCAATCCCCCTATTCGCTACAACATATGACAAACAAATAAATGTATAGTGAACAGTGAACCAAATAGAAGAGACTATGCAAATGAAATAACACTATAAATTTGCTTAGCACAAAGACCGAGTATTCAAGACATATCATTTTTTAACCTATTCCACGTGTGCATCCTATAAGTGTTTTAGTGGCGGAAGATACTTTGCAAGACATAAAGGATAGCATAAAACCAACAGGTAGACGGGGTTTTTGATTCAGAGAGTAAAAGCACGCCTTGTCACAAGGTCCTGATAGATGCTTGCTTCGCAATGACAACTTTGAATTTGTTTTCTAAATCTCTTTGCATTGCTATTTTTGAAAGAGATATGGTACGATATCCAGGACATGGAAGTTGGCATATGTGATTGGAAGGGAACAACCTGGAAAAAACACTCCAAACATAGGGTTTCCAGGTGTTATCACTCCAGGAAACTACTTATGGTTGTAAACTAAGTATGCCTGGTAACTTAAGAATTGAATATTTTTGTGTTTTGTGAACGTGGGTCAATGGGACAACTCAATACAGTTCATAACATCCAAGCATAGACATGATAAACAAATAGACAGTGCTTTTAAGTATTGATCAATCAGCGAGTAACTTAAAGGTGGATGGAGAATAAATTGTAACTAAACCAATGCATAGCAGGGTCTAAGAGACAATCAATAGACTTAACATC
>ML854832.1:18550-28668 GCA_009831015.1 Picea engelmannii | reverse complement strand
ACTCTTTTCTAGGGCTCTTTTACACCAACATTTAGCTAGGCTAGTGCTTTGGAGTAGGAAGAGAGACACACTCTCCAAAATCTCAAAAACACACAATAGCATCTTGAGTTAGGGAGTGTTAAATTCCATTGGCAACATATTGTTCTGGGAAGCCCTTCTAACACAAGGGTCAAGCACTAGGTCGCATTGGTGTTAGCAGAGTTACTAACCCTGCTTTGTTGACATCGATGTAGAGATTGCACGTATTACGAGGATCACTCCGAGGTATACCCACAATTATGAGTGGAAGCCTTTGAGTTGGTTTCGGGCTTGATACCCTGCCCTTGCGTGTGGATCGGACTGACGACTGTTCCCCCAGGCTGTAATGTTGTTTGTGGTGACCTTAGTGGCCTATCTCTCTAGGTTCTTACCCAAGGTGACTGTGGAGGGGAAAGTCTTCACAGTACCTGGAATTGACGTTGATCAAACTCACTCGGGCTCCTTGGAGGGTATACCCACGATTATGTGTGGGAGCTTGCACCAGGGCATAAGTCTGTTAAGCAGTTCGTCAACGTAACTTTTCCACCTTAGCTCCGCCCCTTCTCGTCTCGTTGTTGTGACGTTGGATTTCATCACCAACTAGTGGCTTCGAAATTAGAAGGTATTGTTTGCTTGGTGATTGCTTCTAGATTTTATTTACTAGTGAGTGTTGTTTGTTTCTCGAAGTTGACCATAGGATTTTATTTGCGGATCTTGTCACTTGTTTACAATTGCTCCCCCATGACATTCACGTAGGATGCAAGGTTTATCTCCGGAACATCTGGAAGCTTCACAACCTTTGCATACAGCAACACCTGAGGGTACCCCTGATGGCTCTCCTTGTCCGGGTGAAATCCCCCTTGTTACTCTACCACACGTGGACATAAGTGACATCCCAGAAGTTTTTACACCACCTCCACAAGTAGAACCCACTGATCCTCTTGCTGATTTTCGAATTACCAATACTATAGAGGACTATCGCATTCGTCGTGGTGAACGACCTGTTGGACGAGTAAATCCTTCTGAAGAAACCGCTGTTACATCTTCTGAATCAACTGTTAGGCCTTCTCACGGTGTAGTAGGCCAAGATCCTTTTTGGTCCGGTAATTTCCATCGAGTTCTTTTCGGTACAGAGTCATCCCCTGTTTACGAAATCAACCCTCCTGTGTCTCCTGAACCAGAAACTGCACCAGAGACTACCACTTATCGTTTTGTTCTCCCTCCAGAGATGGCCCATCTCGCGAATACTACGAGTGTCCAAACCGAGATTCCTGCAACTACTCTTCCTCCTATTAATACCCAACGAATGCCTGAGGCAAACCAAAATTTACCCCCTGGTTACCATGCGTTGAATCCTTTGTTGAATGTTCCCCATCCAACACCTCCGCAAACCCCAGCCGGTTCTCCAGGTGGTCCTCCATTTCCTGGGCATTCTATTCCCAGTTTCATCCCGACACTCCCTCAGTTTCCTACTGGCAATCTTAATCCTAATCTTAGTGGCACTATCCCAACTATTGCACCAAACTTGCAGATTCCTGTTGGTGGACAGGGTGGTATGGTTCCTTTTCCTTTTCCTGGACACAACACAGTTACTACACAACCCACGATTGGCACACAACTTCCGGGTGGAACTGTACCTACAGTAGGGGGACCAACCTCCCCTTTTGGACAAAATATACCTCCTCCGCTGGCCCAGTATTGGAATCACCTTTTGCAAAACTTTCCTCAAAATGCCGGGGGGCAGACAACTGTCCCTCCTGTAGGCCAACCATATCCAGGTGTAACTAATCCTATTTGGAGTTCGGGTCAAACTACCCAACCTCAGGTCCCTACTCAAACTCAAGGTTACAATCCTTGGGGATACTACCCTATCCAGCCACCACCAAACCAACCAGGAGCTTCCCTCTACGGACAGTCTGCTTATGCTCCTACTGGTCTGCCAATGGGACTTCCACCCCAAAGCCATCAGTAACCGCAAGTAAACCGACAGTTGCCTTTTCTTGCTACCTTGGATTTGCCAGATTTGACTAGGATTCTAAATGATCCTATTCGTCACTCTCCCCAATGGCCTGCTATTCCTGCTAAGCTCCCATCGGATATTTCGAAATTCGATGGAAAGGCGAGAGAGGATCCAAATAATCATGTCATGAATTTTCATTTATGGTGTTCGTCCAACTCATTGATGGATGACTCCATTCGTCTGCGTCTCTTTCAACGAACCCTTACTGGTTCGACTGCGAAGTGGTACATTGAATTGCCACGAGGTTTCTTTTCTGATTTCAACACCTTAGCTATGGCTTTTCTCACACATTACCAGTTACCGATCTGTTATGATACTGGGACTGAGATCTTGACCTCTTTTAAACAAATGAAAGGTACTCACATCTCAGACCATATACATGAGTGGAGAAGGAGACGACGTCTCATCAAACTTGAACTCCCTGATCAGTTACTGGCAGAATGGTTCACGAAATATTTTGTGAACTAAATTGGTAAAGACATCGCTATGGGTGGTGTTGTTACAGAAGAGCAGGCTATAAGTCACGCTCAGTATCTTGATCTCGTTTATTCGCAAATGGGAACACTTTACACCCTACTACCTGATTTACCTCGTCCTGGTACTTCCAGCACTTCTACTGCTCCAGCTGCTTCACATGCAGCTGATGGTGTGATTGGGACCACTCATACCCATTCACATTCCATTTTGATTACAACCCCTAAATCCAATTCTTCTAATGTTCAAAGTGCTCCGTCTCCTGCTCCTCCCATCGGTAAAACCTCTGAAGTGAACGTTGTTCAGTCTATGCCGACTGGTAAGAATAAATCTAAGAAAGGGAGAGGCAAGAATAAGGAGAGTAAAAACAATAATTAGAATGAGCAAACCAAATCCCCTCCTGTTGAAGACCGAGATAAGTGCAAACCATGCTACCCTTGCCTTATCTGTGGTGACGATCACTACACGAAGGATTGTCCGAGACGTGTCGAGGTTAACAAGTTCCTTCAAGGAACGTCGAAACCCTCTACGCTGATAGTCTTGTCCCAACCCTTCCCGTCTCAGCAGCAGGCCTCCTTGGTCATCCATGACCAACCATCTACTTCTACCACATCATATGTTTTGATGTGCACAGGTGATTATAAGAAAAATGACGTTGTCATCGCAACTAGAGCCAAAGACTATTCTCCATCTAAGGAGAAGGTTGACGATTTACCTTCTGATTTGGTACAACCCTCTCCGCCGAATCCACCTACGAACGATCCTCTTCATCTCGAAAGATCGAGCCTTGATACGGTCCTACGACCTCCAAAAGGTGTCGTTAAGAAGTCGACATTCAATCCTCATGCTCATGCGGCCCAGAACTATAGCATTGTAGAAGATCTGGCCCAAGCACCTTCAGCGATGTCTGCCCTTGAAGTCCTTCAATCTTGTCCTGCACAGCGAAGGGCTCTGTTGAAAGCTATAGGTGGAATTGATCCTACAGATTCGAATTTGATAGTATTTGACTTGGACGAACATGTTCCAAGGTTACCCCCTCAGCTAGCTTTTCAGATACAAGTTATTGTTGCCGACAAGAACATTTGTCGCACAGTTGTTGATGAGGGGGCCTCTACGTGCATAATGTCTCTTACTTGTTGGAAAGCCATTGGCTCTCCTCCTTTAACGGAATCAAAAAATACTTTGAAAGCCTTCAATGGCTCAGGTTTTAAGCCTTACGACATTCTTTCCTTGTTGCCTGTCACTCTCGAAGGTAAGACCGTCCAAGTTGAAGTGGAAGTTTTCGATTCTCCCTTAGATTATAATCTTCTTCTTGGTCGTAGCTGGGTAGATTCCATGCGAGCTGTGGTGTCCACACTTTTCTGTGTCATGCGATTTCCTCACCAGGGAAAAGTTGTTACAATTGATCAACTTGCCTTCTTTAATTCCGATACTCGCACTGGAAATGTGTCGTTTATAGCTAAAACCCCACCGGGCTACGAGAATGTTGGAGTCGGTCTTTTGAAAGACTCTTCGCTAATGGGTACTTTTCCCATATCACCACCACCCGATATTCTTCGCCCGTCAGTTGCTTCGATTAATATGATCTCCGTTGTTCCTTATGAACTTCCAGTGTCTTTTGACCCGTGGATAGTCCCTGATCCAGGAGATCATGCTCGTTTCGGCGACGTCATGCCGTTAAGTCCGGTTGAGTCTGCTTATCATGCAATTCAATCAACAATACCTTCCACACCCTCTCTTGAGGAGTTGTCTCCTGATACTTTCCATGTAGTCTTTCCCACTGACAAGATGATTATGTCCGTCATGGCTGACACACCGTGGGATGATGGACATCATTGTTCCATACTGTTTCTGGAACAACACACTCTGGAGAACTACCAATGGATTTTGACTCCGTCGACCGTTGTTGTTATAACAACCGTTCCTGGATCTACACGTGATGTGTTTGTAGAAGGGAACCTTAGTAACATTTCTCCCACGGTGCCCATAGATATTTCAGTTAAACCTGGGATAGTCGAGAATGTTCATATTGGAGCTTCGTGTTCTCCCGAAGAAATTGTCACTTATACTTCCTTGTTTAAATAATTTCGTGATATCTTTGCCTGGAGTTACGAAGAGATGTCGGGTATCAACCCCTCTATTGTGGTCCACGAAATTAAGACATACCCCGAAGCTAAACCAGTCTGGCAGCGCCTCTGTCCTGTCCATCCACGTAAAGCGGCAGCTATTAAACTTGAAGTTGAAAAACTTCTTAAAGCCGGTTTTATTTATCCTGTGGCATTGACAGAATGGGTCTCCAACCCAGTTCCGATTGATAAGAAAGGTGGTAGTATACACATTTGTATTGATTATCGAGATATCAACAAAGCTTGTCCAAAGGACAATTTTCCAACCCCTTTCGTTGACCAGATCGTCGATGACTGTGCCGGTAGTGAAATCTTTTCCCTCATGGATGGATTTTCCAGCTATAATCAAATCAATATCGCTCCTGAGGACCAACATAAAATGGCTTTTATTTGTCCTTGGGGTACTTTCACCTATAGAAAACTCCCCTTCAGTCTGAAGAACGCAGGTGCTACGTTCCAACGTGCTATGTCTTACGCATTTCACGATATCAAGCATATCATTTAGCCTTATTTGGACGATTTGCCGGCTCACTCTTTACGTCGAGTCGATCACCCTAATCATCTCCGAGAAATTTTCGTTCGTTGTCGGTTCTATCGCATTCGCCTGAATCCTCATAAATGTGTCTTTTGCGTAGAATCTGGGCGTCTCCTTGGTTTCATTGTTTCATGCCATGGGATCTGGGTAGATCCTATTAAGGTTGAGGCAATTCTCAATCTCCCTCCTCCTTCCTCTTTGCGCCAGTTACAAAGTTTGCAGGGGAAAGAAAACTTTCTTCGTCGCTTCATCCCGAATTACGCTGAGATTACTCGGGGTTTTACACGTCTTCTAAAGAAAGGTTTAGAGTTTGTCTGGGATAAAGCTGCTAACGATGCTTTTGAAGCGTTGAAATTATCCCTCATGAAAGCTCCGCTTCTTTTTCCTCCTGATTATAGTCGGGATTACTTTATTTATCTAGCTGCGTCCGAGTATACTATCGGCATGGTTCTCGTTCAAGAGGATGATGCACGTGATGAACATGTTATATATTACTTGAGTCGGAGTCTAACTTCGATGAAAATTAAATACCAACATGTTGAAAAGCTGGCCTTGGCTGCTGTTCAAGCAGTTCAACGTTTTCGTCATTATATTCTCTCCAGGAAGACTACGGTGATTTCACATTGTAACCCCATGCAACATATTTTGACACGTCAATTGCTGGGGGGAAAATACTCCAAGTGGATTGTCATTCTCCAAGAGTTCGATTTGGAATTCGACCGCGCCACGTCGAAGAAATCCCTCGTTTTCGCTGAGTTAATTTGTGACTTTCCCCACACTACCACGAAAAAAGTAGCAGTCGATTCGTTACCTGACGAATCACTTTTCCTTATCAGTACCGACGATATTTGGTACAGAGATATCATTATATATCTCCAAAATCAAACTTTCCGACCTACTTTGTCTAGTGCAGAATGTCGTCATGTCCGTTATCAAGAACGTCATTATATTATCCTCGGCGATACTCTTTATCGTCGAGGCATTGACTCTGTCTTTCGGCGTTGTTTGACTTTTGACGAAGCTGAGAAAGCTTTGAATGACTGCCATTCAGGAGCATGTGGTGGTCATATGTCTGGGTATGCTACTGCCCAGAAGATCTTACGTGCAAGTTACTTTTGGCCTTCCTTGTTCCATGACTGCATTACTATTGTTCAGAAGTGTCATGCCTGCCATACCTATAATCAGAATATTCGGTCACATCCTGTGGTCTCAGTAGGTCCTTTCGCTAAATGGGGCATTGATTTCATGACATGTCACCCTCGCTCGGCCGGGGGGCATGGTTATATTATTGTAGCTGTTGATTATTTTACTAAGTGGGCCGAGGCGATGCCGACATTCGACAATACTGGGAAGACTGCAACGTTATTTCTTTTCAACCATGTCATCACTCGTTTTGGTGTTCCTCAGGCTATCATTACCGATCACGGTAGTCATTTTAGGAATTATATGATGTCTAAACTTACAGAGAAGTTGGGCCTTCATCATGATAGCTCAACACCCTATTATCCATAGGCCAATGGCCAGGTCGAATCCATTAATAAGGTTCTTATAACTATGATTCGACGGATGATAGGAATCTATAAAACTAGCTGGCACACGATGTTGTTTTTGGCATTGTGGGCGTATCGGACATCTGTTAAATCTGCTACTGGATTTACGCCTTTTCGATTAGTTTATGGCATGGAAGCCATTATGCCAATAGAATGTGAAATACCATCTTTGAATCTAGCTGTAGAGATCTTACCTAATACTTCTGCCGAAGAGGAACGTCTGTTGTATTTGATGCGATTAGACGAGACTCGCCGTGACGCTACTCTCGTAATAGAAGCCCAGAAGAAATGCGTTAAGGCACAGTATGACAAGCATGTCAAACCTCATGTCTTCTCTGAAGGAGATCTTGTTCTTCTGTATGAACAAGATAAATACGTCTTAGGAGCTGGGAAATTCGAACCAATGTGGCGTGGGCCTTATATTGTTAGCAAAGTTTTGGAAAAAGGAGCGTATGAGCTAGTTGATTATGATGGTGTACCTTTGAGTGAACCCAGAAATGGGTTGTACTTAAATAAGTACTATGCATCATACTGCGTATCATACTGCGTGTATCATACTGCGTGTGTGTGTTACTTTAGTTTTTGCTTTTGACGTTATCTGGTCTCTGCCCTTACGTGAAATTGTGTTTGATTGCCAGATGTCGGAGTATTCACTACCTTATATTGGCTTTGCCGACGGTGCTAGCCATAGTACTCGGAACCTAGCTTCCGCTGCATGGGCAATCTATGCACCAACAAACAAGCTTATATCTTTACGAGGTGTATGTCTTGGCCGAGCAACCAACAACATTGCAGAGTATAGCGTCGTTATTGAGTTATTGGTTGATGCTATCTCTCTTGGAATTCATCACTTGGTTGTGCGACTTGACTCGCAACTAGTAGTACTACAACTAAGTAATGTCTACTCTATTCGAAGTCCTACTTTATTAAGGGTATATTTGCGGATTCGCCTCTTGGGACGACATTTTGATCATATATAAGAATATCAACACATTCTTAGATGTCTTAATACATTGACAAATGATTTAGCTAATTATGTATTGGACAGGCATTTAAATCACTTATAAATCAAACACATTAAAATGTACACAATGTAAAATAAGCCGGTAGAAGCCGTGTATATATATAATGATCAAAGTTTGTTTTTACAAAATGTGTCCGAAGACCAAAATATCAAAAATTGAAGCCCATGGCTTCTACATAATGACATCAATGATGTTCACGATAGCACACTAATGTCCTAGCAACTCTACGAAGCAAGCAACCCATAGAGGCAGAGACTCCCACAGTGTGACGCTGATCGCGTCGTGGAATCTCCTCCAGAGGCATATCTGGAATGTATGCCATCAGACCCTCTAAGTTCTGCTCCACTGTCAGATAGTCCTCGGCGTACTGTGGAACTGCTACTGCTTCCTCTCCTCGTCTCTGGATAGGAGAACTACCAGCAGGTCGATATGGTCCAACGTCTGTGTTATCAACAAGAATTTGTTGTTAGTCTTCGGGTAAAACTATAAAAACAAAAACATTTAAATATGGTTAAAAATCCAAAAAACATTTAAAAAATTAAAAAAAAATTGTGTACTTCTTACCGAGGTCTCCCCACTGTGCATCTTCAGGAAGTGCAAGATCTGGATCTCCTTTGAAATCCAGCCCGACGTAGGCATAGTCATCCACCATCAGCATCTGAGTCTGTAACCAGTTGAAGAAAACATTGTCATATTTGACAATAGGACCTGCCACATGTCGGGCCATGAGTTGACACCATCGTAACATCCGTGGATCCCTGGGACCCGGAAAGTGCCACTTTGCCTGAAGTCTAAACACAGGAACCCTCTCACAGAAGAAGGACACCAACAATGATCCATATCCGAACTGTTTTAGATCTCCACACCTGCATTTGGTCAACTGTTTCTTGAGATTGCGTAATACTGCGTCGGCCCAGTTAAAGACCCGGGGCTCAGTACACTCGATGGCATACTGAAAATATCTCTGCAGAGCCATATGTGGAGCTGCACTTCCTGCCATCCGAGCAATGGTGAAAAGGATTGTGCGGAGAGTTATATCCGTAACTCCCCAAATGGCCACTTTCCCTTTTTGTCTCTCTGCCTCAGGTACACAATACTGGTTACAATACTCGCTCATTTTCAACCCACCTCTTCGGCTGCCAGACAAACCGACATATGATCCACATCTGGATAATCCAGTCAAGAAATAGATATCCTCAATATCGATGGTCAAAGTATGGGCTCCCACGATGAATACTTGTTGGTCCGGATCCCACATTCAGACTAAGTATTCCAACAATCGAACTTGGGCTCTCATGCCCGGGATGCGGAAATACTTTAAGAGACCACAGTCTCTCAGTGCTGCAATGGTTGGAGGATGGTTTTCTACATTAGCATTATCCTCCTCGTGCTCTCGTTCCTGCCACTCTAAAACCATGATTGTGGATGACAATCTACATAAAAAAACACACAAACATAGTGAGTGATCTTATTCATGAGATAAAAATCTTGCAATTGGCTAAACGTTACAATTTTTTTTGGATTTTGCGTTGTTCGCGGGTGGCCTGTTCACACAGTGTGAACTTCTCACAGGTGGCCCATGGCCCACCTGCGAGAATGAGTCGTTCTCGCAGGCCCCGCATGGGTAGCCTGCGAGAATGCTCCCACGCGCATGGAGTTCAAAAAATTGATTTAAAACTTGACTTTTAACCAATGAAAATATAATTTTGAACCATGAAAAGATAAAGGACGAGGAACTTACCAAAATATCGCTGACGACACTTCGAATGGTCTCACGTAACTCCTGGAATTCGACGCCAAAGGTAGAGGGTAAATGAGGGATTTTTGGCACTCAAAGGGTAAAATGTGAAAATGGTATGGTAAGTTTTGTTATTTGTTCATTTTATTACTTTTTACCATATCAAAAGTGGGTTTTTTATGTTTATTCTTTATTTAACCCTAATCACTAATGTAAAAATGAGTGAAATGATTGACAGGTGCAAATATGGATGATTATGGGCAGAATTTTTACTTGGTATGGTGTGTTTTTGTTTGGTTGTTATGGTTTTGACATAAAACCTCAAGCGCCTTTTATCCGTTCTTGCGCTTGCGAAAAACATAAGAACGTGATCGAGCATTGTTTTATCTCTTTTCCAGGCTCGTTGTGGTTACACGAAAAAGGAAACCCTCTGGAGTTATCTTTAAGCTCTTTTAAGACTCTCTAAACATGAAAAGATTGCCGAGCGATCTTGCTATTTTCACGCTCGTTAAAGTATTTGAAGTTATGCGTCCTTCGAGCGATAGTTTAACCCTTTTTCGGTCTCGTTGGACTACTGTACGAAAAAGGAACTGAGAGAGTTCTCTTTTAAGTGTTTTTCCAAACTCTATAAT
>ML854831.1:28769-45426 GCA_009831015.1 Picea engelmannii | reverse complement strand
AGTTCATGTCTGGCAAACCATGGTATGTTCTTTTCTCGTATCTTTCTTAAGCATGCTCAAATCATCATCCTATTTCATTTTTCTTTTTACGGGGCAATAATTTAGGTCCTATTCCCTTTTAGTTCAATCCCTTGTGGATCAATGACCCATCCTTCTTCCCCCTCATATCCCATTATTAGAATTAGTGAATCTCAGGCCGTCTTGTTCATATTTGGGAGAAAAATCTCAAAGATTCTAAGTTCACCTTAAAGCAATGGGAAAAGGCCAAATTCTTTTCCCTAGATGTAGAATTAGTGGAAATCCAAAATCAGATGGAAAACATTCTGAACAGTCTGGAGAGAGATCTAGTAACTTCTTCTCTGCTCCAAGAAGAACATATTATGTTTCATAAGTATCAGATATCCCTAAAGAAAGAGGAGGAAATGTGGAGGTTAAAGTCCAGAAACCTTTGGCTCTAGGCTTGAGATAAGTGTTGATGTTAGTGGTAGAATAAAAAAGGTATTTCTGCACAGGTCTATGTGTCTAGACGTGTGGAAATTGTCCAAAGCCTTCTACTCTTGAATTTAATTTAATTAACGTAATTATTAAAGTAAATTACTTTTATTAATTAATTATGTAATTAGTTAATTGAGTTATTTAAGAAACATGCTAAAAGTACTTAGCATGTAATCTTAGCATGCAATCTTTGCATGTAATCTAAATCTCAAGTGAGATTAGAAATAGATTGTAACTCATTGTTATAAAAGAAAGACTAGGAGAAGGAGGAACAAATATTCACATAGATAGAAAAGGAGGACCTTTGCTAGTGTGGAGCCTCCATGGTCACACTCAAGAGCAAATAAGGACCTCTGCTCGAGTGCTTGGATCACGAAGGACAATGATTCAAAAGGACCAAGGATTACACTTGATGTATTCAAGGAGATCTTGGATAGGGAAGGAGAAGGACTTCCATCTAGAGATCAAATCAAGGAGAAGAGGGAACATAGGCTTACGCAGGTGGGTTTCAGCCTAAGGAATCCATAAGAGAGTGTTAGATCGTATAAAACTTGTTGTACAAGTTTTCCATATGAATACATGGTTCGCAATGAGGTGAATCATGTATATACGCGATTCACAAGAAGGTGAATCACTCATGCCTCGAAAAGTGTGCCATAACTAGTCGTACATCATGTCAGACCTTCTAGGTTAGTCTACAGTTGTATTTCTCTCAGTGGGCCATTATCCCTGTTATGGGATCCATGATTTTAGCATAATAAAATCATTCTCAACACTGGTTTTCCCTCTAGGGTTTTTGTAGGGGTTTATACCCAAAAAATTTGGTGTTCTAATTTGTCTGATTTGGTTTCATTATTTATGCTTCCGCTGCATGTTTAGTTGATTACTCAACTGTGCTTTTAGAAGATAAAGTGATTTTGTTTTGATCTAATTGTCGGGTGTTGAGTAGGAGAAATTTCAACATTGTATCAAAGCACACCAAGAGTTGAATCTGTTGGAAAATCAACATGGTATCATAGCAGGTGCTCTGAAGGGAAGCTAGATATCAGATCCATAGTAGATTCATAACCAATAAAAGGAAATCGAAGGACATATTTTCATGGAAATAGTTGTACTAAGGAAAAGATAGGTTTTTGCAAGTGTATGAAGTCATACACGATTCACTGAAGACAAAGTCACATACATACATGATTTGTAGTGGATCGAGTCATGTACACACAATATTTGTAGTGGGTTGAATTGTGTACTTACATGATTTGTAGTTTGTCGAATTACGTATATACGTGCTTTGCAGTGTTGATAGTCGCATACAAGTTGTATAGGTCAAGACAAGGGCAATTTTCTAGTAGCAAGTTATTTCTAGGGCAGTTTATCAAGTCTTAGGGATGGTAGGAACACTATTGAGAGTTGAAGATAGAGTGGATGGAGAATCCAACTTCCTACCTTGGAAAGCAATAATGACTTTGGCGTTGAAGGAGTATGACCTTTAGGAGTTGGATAAAACAATTACTCCACTGACAAATCCAACAACTTTATATGCTCATAACAAGAAGGATATCAAAGCAGAAAGGGTCCTCCTAGATTCAGTGAAGGATCATATAATGCCTCACCTAAATGAGAATAAGACAACCAAAGAGATGTTTGATGTGCTGGTAAGTTTATGCCAGAGCAAGAACATGAATAGGAAGATGGTCTTAAGGAATAAACTTAGATAAATTCAGATGTCTAGATTAAATAATGTTACCAACTATATCTTGAGGATCACATAGGTACGTGGTCAACTTGCATCCATAGGGGAGAAAAACGAGGATGCAAAGCTCATGAATGTGGCACTTAATTGTCTTCCAAATTCATGGGAACCATTTGTCAAAGGAGTTTGTGTTCGAGAAAATATTCCAGATTGGCAAAGACTTTGGGATGATTGCATCCAGGAAGATATTTGGGAGGAGTCGAAGAGTAGCAAGCAGGGAGGTAGTGAAAAGAACTTATCTCTTGTCAGTAAGACAAGGAAGGGAAAAGGAAAGGGTTCTAGCAAGAAGGGTAACATTGATGGAGGATCATCACCTCCAGGGAAGAAGAAGGACTTGAGTAAAATCAAGAGCTTCTCATGTCATAATAATGGACATTATGCATCTCAATGTAAGGAGGAGGATAAGAAGGGTAATGGAAAGACACCGACAACAACATCAACATAGACACAAATTGATGAGTTTGTAGTGAAATTTGAGAAGGATTACACAATGGTTTCTTTCCTTTCTACTAGCACAATAATGAGGAGTGCGTGGTTCTTGGAAAATGGTGCATCTTGTCATCGGACATAAGCATGAGAGCTATTTAGTAGTCTGACAAAGAGGTACATGAAGGTTCATGTGGAGATTGGTTATGATGCCAAGTATGCAGTAGAGGGAGAGGGAACAATTATGTTCCAGCTCAAGTCAAGAGGTTCATTCGATGTCCATGATGTGCTTTATGTACCATATTTGAAGAAGAATTTGCTTTTAGTGTCAACTATGGAGGACAAGGGTTTTGGCATTAATTTTCAGAGAGGGAAGGTACTCATACGTCCAGAGAAAGATAGCATAGACAATGCAGTTGTTGTTGGGGTTAGTGAAGGAATTTTATACAGGTTGTAGCGAAATCCTGTTTAGGCTTTAGTACATGACAATGACAACCTATGTGAGTTGTATCACAAGAGGTTGGGACACCTACACTACAAGGAATTGCTGATTTTGAGGGGGATTTTTATAGGTCTTCCAGAGTTTAGGATTGTGCAGCAGGGAGTGTGCAGAGGGTGTGCACTTGGAAAGAATGCCAAGGCTGCTTTTTCTAGTAGCGAGAGTAGGTCCAAGGGGATCTTGGATCTTATTCAATCAGATGTGAGTGGGCTATTATAGAAAGATTTGCCTCACCCTATGCAATCTTGCATAGAGGGCCTTATTCAATTTCCCTATGCAGACTTATCTTCCCTGTTGATAAAATCTAGAGCGAAAAATACAATTTTTTCCACTTGTACGCACCTTGCACACTATACATCATGTGTATACGCAGACTGCTCCACTATAACTCGCGTACATCGAGATTTGTGCTAGAAAATGAAAATTCAATGTCGGGTTTCCATGTCACGACAGGGGATATCTGATCCTTGGCCTTCCATATACTGGAAACGTTTCAACTCGGCCCTTCAGTTCCATTTTGAAGGCTATAAATGGGCCAATTCCGAGCTATGGAAAAGGAGAAAGAATTCAACTTTGAGAGCAAAGTTACTCTGGAGAAATTATTTACTTCATATTGAGTCTGCATCCCTTTGTCCTTTAAGTTTGAACATAGTGTTCAACACCCAAGCTCTTCCCTTATTGATTGAGAACCTCATAGTTTCTCTCTTATGAGCTTGCCTTTGGTGGAGGATTGAAGTGGTGGAGGCCCAGCTGGAAGGAATTTAGTTTCTCGGTTCCAAACCGTGCCGACATAGAAGTTTGTAATATTTTCACTTCTGCTGATCATTTATTAATAGAAATACTCCTTTCCCGTCCAATTGATATCTTGCAAATATATGAGTTATTATACATGGGTGTATTTGTTATGTATATTGATGGATTATGCTATCTAATGTGCTAACCTTTTATGCTATATTGATGGATTATTCTTGCTTTGCTTGTTTGTTGAGAACTTGTTGCAGGTACATAACTTTGGGTCAAAGTGCTCGACGGTGGTCTTCACTGAACATCTGGATGAGGTAGGCCTCTTTCTTATCTCCCTTGCACATTGGTTTATATAGCATTTTGTTGGGATAGAGTTGATTTTTGCAGTCATTTCCATCTGTTGTGGTTCACCCTAGCCATAGAGAGATTTTCCTCGTAACAGAATTGGCGACAGATTTTCCACTTCTTTGTCTTGTTCACATGATTTCCTCGATGGGAATTTTCCTTCGGATGAAGCTATCATCAAATCCACGAATGGTTCCGACAAACCTTGGGATGATATGCATCACCGCTCTTATTTTCTCCCAAAGCTTGAAAGAATCAAACAAGACGACTTTCGATCTACTTTGAGTGAGATAGTCGGTCACGCCATAGTTCCACTTGATACGCACGACATTTATGCCGAAGGAAATATGGTGAACATTTCTCCTACCGTCACGATCGACATCTCTCGTACCCCTGGCAAGGTTGAAAACATAAATATCGGTGCAGATTGTTCGCCATAAGAAATCTTGATCTACACCGAGCTCTTCAAGGAATTCTGAGATGTATTTGCTTGGTCTTATGAAGAGATGCCAAGAATCGACCCTCGTATTATTGAACATGAGATTAGAAATTATATGGATGCTAAACCTGTTCGACAACGTCTTAGAGCTGTAAATCCCCGAAAGCCCCCTGCTATTAAGGCAGAGGTGGAGAAGCTACTTAATGCTAGCTTCATCTACCCAGTTCCCTTGACTGAATGGGTATCCAACCTTGTTTCTGTAGATAAGAAGCAAGGAACCATCCGTGTATGTATGGATTTTCATGAACTGAACAAGGCCTGTCCTAAAGACAACTTTCCAACACCTTTCATTGATCAGATTCTCGACGAATGTGCAGGAAGCAAAGTATTTTCTTTTATGGATGGATTTTCAGGATACAACCATATTCAAATCAAACTTGAGGATCAACACAAGACGACATTTATTTGTCTTTGGGGTACTTTTGCATACCGAAAAATGCCTTTCGGCCTTAAAAATGCCGGAGCAACCTTTCAACGTGCCATGAATTTCAATTTTCACGATCTTAAGCACATAGTCAAAACTTACCTTGATGATCTTGCTGCTCACTCTTGAAAGAGAGCGGATCGCGTTATACACCTTCGCCTTTTTTTTGAAAGACGTCGTTATTATAGAATCCGATTGAACCCTCACAAGTGCATGTTTTGCGTTAAGTCTGGTTGTCTTTTGGGTTTTCTAGTTTCTGAGATTGGGATCATGGTAGATCCACTGCAGGTTGAGGCACTACTTCGATTGCCTCCCCCACGCATGATTAGACAACTTCAGGGTTTACAGGGTAAAGCTAACTTTCTTCGTTGGTTTATAGTGAACTATGCCACTATCACTAAGGGTTTCATTTGTATTTTGAAGAAGGACACCCCTTTTATCTAGGATGAGCGAGCCTAGGAGTCGTTCGATGCCTTGAAGAAAGCCTTGGTATTGGCGCCTCTGTTGAATCCTCCTGACTACAATAGAGATTACTTGGTTTATATCACCGTGTCTGAGGATACGATTGGTATGGTTCTGGTTCAGGAGGATGATGAGATCTGTGAGCACATCGTCTATTATCTTAGTCGAACCTTAGTCGGTCTGAACTTAATTACTCTCACGTCGAAAAACTAGATTTGGCTGCCGTTCACGTATTCCAACAGTTGCATCACTATATATTACTTTGAAAGACTACCGTGGTTACTGATTTCAATCCATTTCAATACGTCCTTACCAGGCGTATCATAGGGGGAAAATATAATAAATGGATTGTCATTTTACAAGAGTTTGATCTCGATTTCGCTTCCGCGAAATCCAAGAAATCCCTAGTCTTCATGGAGTTAATATTTGATTTTCCACGATTAGATGAGGATGTTATCCATGTTGATTCGTTTGTGGATGAACACATTTTTCTTGTCTCGTCGTCTAACCCCTGGTATGGAGACATTGTTCTCTATCTTCAGACCTTGAAGTTCTCTCAACATCTCTCATAAGATCACCAATGACGTATAAGATAACAAGATAAAAAATATACTATTGTCGGTGACACTTTGTATCGCCGAAGAATAGAAGATATCTTGTGCCATTGTTTAACTCACGAAGAATCCAAGTCTATTCTGAACGATTGCCACAGTGGGGCTTGTGGTGGTCATCTATCTGGGCTTGCGACAACCCAAAATTTTTTGTGAGTCGGTTATTTCTAGCCTACTATATTTAAAGATTGTATTGAAGCAGTTAAGAAGTGTCACCCCTGCCAGGTGTTCACTCGGAAAATGTGCTCTCATCTAGCCCCTCTTCATCCAGTCATTACCGTCGATCCCTTCACCAAGTGGGGGGTGGATTTCGTTTATTGCAACCTAAATTCGGTTGGGGGAATCAACACATTATCGTGGCCATCCACTAATTTACTAAGTGGGCCGAGGCCATGCCTATTGTTAAATCTAATGGGAATACTACAACCTTCTTTGTATTCAATCAAATTATCGCCCGGTTCGGTATCCCGAGTGAGATTGTCACTGATCATGGCAGTCACTTTCAGAACGAGATGATGGAAGAACTAGTAGCTAAGCTGGGGTTTAGACATGGTCATTCTTCTCCTTATTACCCCCAAGAA
This sequence comes from Picea engelmannii, assembly GCA_009831015.1. NCBI lineage: Eukaryota > Viridiplantae > Streptophyta > Pinopsida > Pinales > Pinaceae > Picea > Picea engelmannii. The sequence goes on along the minus strand of ML854831.1, from coordinate 38,590 downwards.
AATGGACACATAGAGTCCATCAACAAGTATCTCAAGACGATTTTGCAAAAAACTGTCGGTTAAAGCAAGTCCGACTGGCACATCATGCTATATCCTGCACTTTGGGCATACCGAACCTCGGTCAAGACTGCCACCAAATTTCCCCTTTCCAGTTAGTACACAGTGTGGAGTCGATTTTACCTATTGAATGCGAAATCCCTTCTCTTAAGTTGGCAGTCACACTCCTACCTGACACTTCTGATCTCAAGCGCCGCCTTGTACACCTAAAGAGTCTTGATGAGAAGCGTCGAGACGCCTCTATGGATATCGAGGCGAATAAAAGACATGCCAAGGTCCAATATGATAAGTCTGTTTGTCCTCGATTGTACGCTGAGGGTGACTTGGTCCTATTGTATGATCAAGCCAAAGAACCACCGGGGGGAGGCAAGTTTAAACCCATGTGGCATAGTCCTTACATCATGCGACATGTTCTAGAAAAAGGAGCCTATGAGTTAGAATATTATGAAGGGAATAAGTTGGCCGAGCCCATAAATGGGCTCTACTTGAAAAGTTATTACGCTTGAGCCCCAATATTAGGCATAACTCTCTGTATACAAATGTAATTTAGTGTATATATCTTTCCCCTTTCTTTTCGTCTTCATCTTGCTTATCTAGTTTTCCCTTTGTTTGTAGATGTCAATGGAGTCTTCGGTTTACCTAGGATTCACAGACGGATCCAATATTCATACACGAAACTTGGATTTTTCCGCTTGGGTGGTTTACTCGCCCGAGGGTCTACTGGTGTATTCAGGTGGCGTATGCCTAGGGCCATCCACAAACAATGTGGCCGAATATAGCGCCATTATAGAACTTTTATGCGATGCTATCTCACATGGTATTCAATGTTTATAAGTTCACCTGGATTCCCAGTTAGTAGTATGTCAGTTAAACGACAGTTACCGCGTGCGTGATCCTACTTTACTCCTACGATTCCTATGGGTATGTCTTTTAGAACAACAGTTTGATTTTATTACATATTATCACATTTCTAAAAGTTGTAATCATGTATCCGATGCTTATGCTAATTTCGTTTTAGATTGGCATTTGTCACATAACTAAAACAAAGAAAACCATCTCATCAATGTACACATTGTAAAATATAAGTAAAGCCGGATATCCTCTTTTATATATATTTCAAAAAATATGGTGTTTATAGTACAAAATTGGGGCTAATACGCTCAATACACATATACATCCGGTATTGCAATATCCCACGACATCTACGCCTATGGCGCCGAATGTGTGTCATGGTAGGAAAGCACGACGTTTGCGAGACACCGAAAGAGTCGTACCCATGCCTTGGGTACACCAACCACCTGTCGTTGCATGGCTTCAGGCAGATCCTCTACCTAAACCATGGGAATCTTGTGAGTCAAACACGACAGGTTTCCCTGCATGTTTTGTAGGACCCTCTCAGTTTCTCCTCCCACTGTCTCGTCTCCCTGGTTCCTCTGTCGATGTCGAGGGAAGCCTTCTAGCCGTCGCGGACCCACATCTCCATTGCACAAATGTCTAGTCAATACTTAAGCACCATCCAAAAATATTTTTGTTCTATTATACAAAAAAAAATAAAAATGAAATATGTAAAAAATACTTGACATACCTATGTCACCATAGGTGGTCCCTAGTGGGAGTGGCATGTATGGATCTCCTCTAAAGTCGATCCCCTCGTAGGGATAATCATCTAGAGCGATGACCTATCGCTGCCACCAATAGAAGAAGTCTTCATTGTAGGGTGTCAAAACCCTACCTCCCCCTTGCTACCTCATTACCTTGGTCCACCGTGCCATGGCTGGATTGTGAGGTCCTCTCAAAAGAATCTCGACTCTAGGTCCCAAATCTGGAACCCGCTCGAAAAATAAACTGCATAGGATAGAGGCAAAACCAAAATTTCTTTTACTCCCCTATTTGTACTCTGTCAACTGGCTCTTCATGTTTTCCAGTAGTGAGGTACACCAGTCATATACTATGGGTCTCATACATTGCACTACATAGAACATGAGCCGCCTCGATGCTTGGTGCAACGAGGCCGAACACGTGATCCTGGTCAATACTAGGACAATAATCTTCAGACTGAGATTTTTTATTGCCCGACTAGGAACTTGACTCAATACCTTAGGAGTCCCTGCTACACAGTAGGCGTTGATATATTCCTCTATCTTCATATTGCTCCCTGCTCCCCGTGATTTGTGGTTTACAACCTCTCCCCGACGTGATAGACCAGTCAAAAAGTAAATGTCCTCTACTTCAATTCTCAATGGTTGCCCATCGAGATTGAAGCTCTCACTCTCAGGGTCCCAGTAACCCACAAGCATATCGAACAACCTCACCTGGGCTCTCATTCCTTTGAGCACCCAAAATTTATACAAGCCACATCTCTTTAAGGCCATTTGGGCCCCCAGATCTCGATCTACAACAACATAAACCTCCTCATGCTCTCTCTCTCTCTCTCTCCATTCAAGAACCATCCTGCCAAGGAAAAATCAAAATTTGAGTTAGAACCCTTCAAAATTCTTGTTTGCGTGCCTGCACGCAGTCTACTCCAATCATGGTTGCGTATAGGGCTTGATATACGCTTCCTGTAGTTTACACAGGAGCGTATAACTCGTCGTATACACGACCTGATTGAGGAAAGCCTGCGTACATCGAAATTTACATTTTGCTCCCTCAACAACTAAAAATTTGGAACCTATTTCAAAAATTTAATAAACTGAATTTGAAGAGGAAGAGAACAAGAATTACCTGATCCAGATGGTTTGTGATTTCGTTTCCTGATGATCCTGCAATCGCCGTTTGAATCTCAGAGGTATTTTGGTCCAATTTGCACTAGTTGGGTAAAAAATCAAAATGGTATAGTAATTTTTTGATTTTGTTACTATTTATAAATTATTTTTACCCACTTTCTATAGTTTTAATCCATTTTTTTACCTAATGGACTAAGACAAAGGTGGATCGAGTTGGTTTTAGCAGTTTTCACCTAGGATTCTTGCAGATTTTAGCGTTATGTTGGCCGTTCGTCACCACGAGCAGGTATTTTCATTACCCAACATATAGGATAGGTATCCACTTCGTTATGCATTTTCGCATTATCCTATAGCTGTCATTCTTTACGCCTTAGGTACGAACCCATTTGTTTGCGACACAGAACCTTCCATCTGCTATAAGTCGCGTCATTAGCAAGTGGTAGAGAGTTACCAAACATGGGTGCCCTAGTTAGATCCCCTACTACATTTGGTGCCCATGCAAAGTTTTATTTCATAGGACTAGGAGTCCCTCATCGCTAGTACGTGAATTGATACTGAGCCTCATTTTTCACTCATAAATATGCTACCTTATAACCTGAGGACTCCCAAACGAGTTTAATTTAAGATATTTTCCAACTCGTCTTTAAAAAGCAAAAAATATTGCCGAGTGACTTGTCCCTTTCACACTCGTTAAATTGGACTTGAAAGGTCGTGAGTCTTAGTTAAGCTATTTTCCGACTCGTTATCAAAAAGTGAAAAGATTGCCGAGTGAACTTGTCTTTTTCACACTCGTAAATTGGATTTGAAAAGATGTCTATTTGGCACAAGTTTATCCCTTTTTCACACTCGTAAATTGGATTTGAAAAGACGTCTATTTGGCACAAGTTTATCCCTTTTTCACACCAAGTAGACTAAAAGACATAAAAAATGACATTTTTTGGCATTAAGTTGTGATTGCATCTCATGCCCTTGCTTGCAGTATTGAGCCTATAGCCGGTTCTCTCTTTGCGTTATAAACCATTTGCCTCAATAGTTATGCATCCTCAACCAAGCAGAGACTTGTTTATTTCCTTCACAATTTGACACCCTATACCTAGGAGGGAACATTCCCCCGAGTGTCCATCTCCTGCATGCATTTCCCTGCATTGAGCATAGGTATGTTCCACTGCTGGAACTAGTTTTTCTTACTTGCGACACTCATTTCCTCCTCTGTATCATAACATTCATTTGTCTATGAAAAAATAAAAATAAAAAAAATACGGGTGGGAAGGGAGTATTATCTTATGTTGGTAGCAATTGTGTCGCCTTTGAACAGAGAAAAAGTTATTTGACTCCATTCATCATGATAATTTTTGGATTAGCATGGCCTTAGGAAGCTGAGCTCGTTACAAAGTCTTCTCTATCGACTAGTTACTCTTCCAGTCCCTATAGAGAGTTTCATTGATGCCTCCTGCATCTAATGGTTTCATCATTGGGTCTATGCTATCAGAGCCCTCCATTTGTCTCTTTCTCTTGTTCAAAGGAAGTCTTTCAACCTGTGTCAGCCACTCCTTAGAACTCTTGACTTTGCATGTCGGCCATACCCTCAGTTTGTCTCAGAATCACATGATACTATAGTCCTATCGTGCAACATGGCCCTACTTTCATCATTGGCAGGTAACCTTGAACCCAACAATCGACATTTCATCATTGGTCATTAACTGGGTGGTTTCCCTTGTGTTCAACAACAAGACATCTATTCATACATTGGGATTCGTGTAGTGTCTTGGATGCCATTATCCTTATTGATGGTTTCCTCGCCTTTGTCAACAATTTTCATCATTGGTTGCTATTCAGAGGGTCCTTTTTGTGTACCGCTTGCACTTGGCACACTCGAAAGACACACTGGGTTGTTGGTTCATGAACTTGTTCTTTGTCCGATTTCCACCAATTCATGAAACTCCTGCTTTGTCTCTCTTGCTGATTGATGAGAGATGCGTTAATGCTCTCCTTTCAGCGGGTCTCCTTCCATCGACATCAACCCATTTATTCTAAAAATGGGACCTAGAGTCTTATGAGTACCTAGAGGCTTGTAGTTATTAGTGGCAGGCTCTCTCGCCATCGACAGTTGGGAATACATCGATGTCTCCTAATCAATGGATTCTTCAGGTGTTCAACACCGACACCTTTATTCACACTTGTAAGAATGTATTCAGTGCCTTGATACCTACTTTCATTATCGGTAGGCTGTCTCGCGTTTGTTAATGGTATACATCAATGATCAGTAATAAAATGATTTGTCATTGTGTTCGACCTCAACTCCTTTATTCACATGACGTAGACTTGCACCTTTGGCATCGTCACCATGGGCAGGTATTTTCATTACCTAGCATATAGGATAGGTATCCACTCCATTATGCATTTTCGCATTATCCTATAACTGTCACTCTTTATGCCTTAGGTACAAACCCATTTGTTTCTGACACAAAACCTTCCATCTGCTATAAGTCGTGTCGTTAGCAAGTGGTAGAGACTTACCAAACATGGGTGCCCTAGTTAGAGCCCCTACTACATTTGGTGCCCATGCAGAGTTTTATTTCATAGGACTGGGAGTCCCTCATTGCTAGTACATGACTTGATACTGAGCCTCATTTCTCACTCATAAACATGCTGCCTTATAACTTGAGGACTCCCAAACGAGTTTAATTTAAGATCTTTTCCAACTCGTCTTTAAAAAGAGAAAATATTGCCGAGTGACTTGTCGCTTTCACACTCGTTAAATTGGACTTGAAAGGTCGCGAGTCTTAGTTAAGCTCTTTTCCGACTCGTTATCAAAAAGTGAAAAGTTTGCCGAGTGAACTTGTCTTTTTCACACTCGTAAATTGGATTTGAAAAGACGTCTATTTGGCACAAGTTTATCCCTTTTTCACATCAAGTAGACTAAAAGACATAAAAAATGACATTTTTTGGCATTAAGTTGTGATTGCATCTCATGCCCTTGCTTGCAGTATTGAGCCTATAGCCAGTTCTCACTTTGCGTTATAAACCGTTTGCCTCAATAGTTATGCATTCTCAACCAAGTAGAGACTTGTTTATTTCCTTCGCAATTTGACACCCTATACCTAGGAGGGAACATTCCCCCGAGTGTTCATCTCCCGCATGCATTTCCCTGCATTGAGCATAGGTATGTTCTACTGCTGGAACTAGTTTTTCTTACTTGCGACACTCGTTTCCTCCTCTGTATCATAACATTCATTTGTCTATGAAAAAATAAAAATAAAAAAAATACGGGTGGGAAGGGAGTATTATCTTATGTTGGCAGCAGTCGTGTCGCCTTTGAAAAGAGAAAAAGTTATTTGAGTCCATTCATCATCATAATTTTTGGATTAGCACGGCCTTAGGAAGCTGAGATCGTTACAAAGTCTTCTCTATCGAGTGGTTACTCTTCTAGTCCCTATAGAGAGTTTCATTGATGCCTCCTGTATCTCATGGTTTCATCATTGGGTCTATGCTGTCGGAGCCCTCCATTTGTCTCTTGCTCTTGTTCAAAGGAAGTCTTTCAACCTGTGTCAGCCACTCCTTAGAACTCTTGACTTTGCATGTCGGACATACCCTCAGTTTGTCTCAGAATCACATGATACTATAGTCCTATCGTGCACCATGGCCCTACTTTCATCATTGGCAGGTAACCTTGAACCCAACAATTGACATTTCATCATTGGTCATTGACTGGGTGGTTTCCCTTGTGTTCGACAACAAGACATCTATTCACACATTGGGATTCGTGTAGTGTCTTGGATGCCATTATCCTTATTGATGGTTTCCTCACCTTTGTAAGCAGTTTTCATCATTGGCTGCTATTCAGAGGGTCTTTTTTGTGTACCGCTTGCACTTGGTACACGCGAAAGACGCACTGGGTTGTTGGTTCATGAACTTGTTCTTCGTCCGATTTCCACCAATTCATGAAAATCCTGCTTTGTTCCTCATGCTGATTGATGAGAGATGCGTTAATTCTCTCCTTTCAGCGGGTCTCCTTCCATCAACATCAGCCCATTTATTCTGGAAATGGGACCTAGAGTCTTATGAGTACTTAGAGGCTTGTAGTCATTAGTGGCGGGCTCTCTCGCCATCGACAGTTGGGAATAAATCAATGTCTCCTGATCGATGGATTCTTCTACTGTTCAACACCGACACCTTTATTCACACTTGTAAGAATGTACTCAGTGCCTTGATACCTACTTTCATTATCGGTAGGCTGTCTCGCGTTTGTTAATGGTATACGTCAATGACCAATAATAAAATGATTTTTCATTATGTTCGAGCTCAAATCCTTTATTCACATGATGTAGACTTGCACCTTTGGCAGATTGTGTAGAAGACTTGAAGACATCACTATGTGGCCATAGCTTTCCTAAGCTGTTGCTTCCTTTTCATTGGACCAATACCTATATGACTTCAGTGATCATGGGAGATCAAATTGTACTCCATGGTATACATATATCTTCAGATTGGTTTTGAGACTGGTTCTACTGGGCCTTGTTCATGACTATGATAGCTATTGGCATGTAACCGTATTTATATTTGCCTATTCATGGCCACAAACACTTGTTTGGTATATTTTCACATGGATCTGCAGTGTAATTTTTTTTGCAGCCATGTATGCAAAGTCAGGCAGAATGTAATGAGCAACTAGTTCGTCCAGCTGGTTTCCTACCACTCCACTTCTGGGTTATTTATAATGTATTTTGACCATCGCAGATACTCCTCTGACCTCACACATTAGGGGGCATCTGTTATAGCAATATTTGCCTCACCCTATGCAATATTGCACAAAGGGCCTTATTCCATTTCCCTATGCAGACTTATCTTCCCTGTTGATAAAATACAGAGCCAAAAATACATTTTTTTCCACTTGTACGCACCTTGCACACTATACAACATGTGTATACGCAGGCTGCTCCACTACTGCCCGCGTACATCGGGATTTGTGCCAGAAAATGAAATTAAATGTCAGGTTTCCATGTCACGACATGAGATCTCTAATCCTTGGCCTTCCATATAATGGAAACGGTCCGACTCGACCCTTTAGTTCCATTTTGAAGGCTATAAATGGGCCAATTCCGATCTATGAAAAAGGAGAAATAATTCAACTTTGAGAGAAAAGTTACTCTGAAGAAATTATTTACTTTATATTGAGTCTGCATCCCTTTGCCCTTAAGTTTGAACACAGTGATCAATCCCCAAGCTCTTCCCTTATTGATTGAGAACCGCATAGTTTCTCTCTTATGAGCTTGCCTTTGGTGGAGGATTGAAGTGGCGGAGGCCCAATTGGAAGGAACTTAGTTTCTCAGTTCTGAACCGTGCCAACATGGAAGTTTGTAATATCACTTCTGCTGATCATTTATTAACAAAAATACTCCTTTCCCATCCAATTGATATGTTGGAAATATATGAGTTATTATCCATGGGCCTATTTGTTATGTATATTGATGGATTATGCTATCTAATGTGATAACCTTTTATATTATCACCATATGCTTGCTTTTCTTGTTTGTTGAGAACTTGTTGCAGGTACATATCTTTGGGTCAAAGCGCTCAACGATGGAATTCATCGAACATCTAGACGAGGTAGGCCTCTTTCTTATCTCCCTTGCACATTGGTTTATATAGCATGTTGTTGGGATAGAGTTGATTTCTGTAGTCGTTTCCGTTTGTTGTCGTTCACCCTAGCCATAGATAGATTTTCCTTGTAACATGGGCCAATGTCAACAACATCATTACATGGATCGTCATACTATGTGACGTTTATTGATGATTTTTCCAGGAGAACCTAGATCTTCTTTATGAATACTAATGATGAGGTCTTCAGTCGGTTTCATGAGTTTAGGGATCAGATAGAGAATTAGACAAGTAATAATATCAAGGTCTCGAGGTCGGATAATGGGGGTGAGTACACCTTGAATGACTTCAAGGATTTCTACAAAAAGGTAGGGATCAAGAGGGAGGTGACGGTCTCATACAATCCTGAACAAAATGGGGTTGTGGAGAGAAAGAATCGATCCATCAACGATTTTTCCAAGATTATGATACATGATCAAGAGTTAACCATATTTTTATGGGCAGAGGCATGTAATACGGTGGTGTATGTGCAGGACAAGAGTCCTCACAGGATATTGGGGGACAAGACTCCGGATGAGGCATTCTTAGGGGTGAATCTAGATGTTATAACCCTATAATTCATAGGATCATCTGTTGACTGGAAAATTTTCACTCTGGATGTATTTTGGCTTGCAAATAATATTTCATTTCTGCAAATTATTTTCAAGGAAAGGAAAAGAAAAGAAAATTCATGATTGTTGATGCTGAGTGGTGTTTCCTAACCCCGTGGAGACAAAATCAAGGGAAGTAGCGCACAAAACCCACAAAAAGCACTAAGCCTAAGTTTTTGCTGCATTCGCGCCTGGAGAATAAAGAACGCGCTTAGATCGACGATCGATCTAGCGACATGTAGATCAACGACTGACAGTGGATTCTAGACCCCCTCGACTGTTTTTCCTTTAACGGTTGGCGGGGGGGGGTCCAGAATGGTGACTAACAAGTGTGCACAAATCTACGATCATCATGACAATGCACAGATGGACGGTCTACAGGCGATTCCAGACCCCCTCGACCGTTCTACCTTTAAAGGTGGGGGGGGGGGGTCCGGAATGAGGCAGTTTTTCCGGCGGGCCCTGTCCTAACGTGTCATCCATCCATTGCATCAGACCTCCTCTGCTGCAGACCACTTACTGCTTACCACCCTTCCAACTTACCACCATACTGGCAATACCATATCGCTCCTACCTCATGACGTCATCCTCCATTATCTTTCCATCTTTGTCCCTACATTTGCAATAAGCCAACTTAGGCTAAAAAAAACAATAAGTTAATAATGTTAGCAATAAAATAAGTTAATTAGATTAATTAAAATATGCTAGACTAGTTAATAATCAATCAATTAATTAATAATTAAGTTAGTTGTTAATAATTAGGTTAGTTTGTTAGAATAAACATTAATAA
>ML854831.1:0-28669 GCA_009831015.1 Picea engelmannii | reverse complement strand
CTGCCTCCACAGCCTTGGGCAAATTACAGAGTGCTAACACCAGAGATAGGACATTTGAGGATCTTTGGTTGTCCAATTTAGATCCATGTGCCAGTGGAGAAGTGGATGAAGCTAGAGCCTTTAGAACATAAGGGTATATTTACGAGGTAGAATGATACCTCAAAGGATTATATGATCTTCATTCCAGTGTAGAGGAAGACATTTGTGGGAAGATGTGTGAATTTTAACGATAAATTACTATCTAGGAGTACTCAAGATTCATTAGCAGTGACATAGGACAAGAAGCAACATGCTCTGAAGGATGAGCAATGGTCAACAATTGAAAATTCAAGTGGAGAGGAGGATTTATCCCATTCCATCTATGTTAGGAGACCCAGGTAGATAGTACATACATTGAGGGATGTCGGTGAGGCTCCTAGGAGTGTGGTAAGAGAGCGCAGGCCATCGAAGAAGTTTCCAAACTCTATGGCGCTTATGAGTAATATCATTGATGCCGAGCCTTCTAGTTTTGAGGAAGGAACATATCAACAAGTATGGTAGGATGCCATGGTAGAGGAGTACACCTCTATTATGAGGGATGATGTGTGTGACATTGTTCCAGAGTCAGAGGCAGAACCAGTTCCAAGTGGCTCTTCAGGAAATACCTTCCTCGCTAAGAGGGAGTGTTGATGTTGATGGTAGCATCAGGCATGTATTTCCGCTCAGGTCTATGTGTCTAGTTGTGTGGAAATCATCCAAAGCCTTCTACTCTTGAATTTACTTTAATTAAAGTAATTATTAAAGTAATTTGCCTTTATTAATTAATTATGTAATTAGTTAATTAATTTACTTAAGAAACATGCTAAAATTACTTAGCATGTAATTTTAACATGCAATCTAAATCTCAAGTGAGATTAAAAATAGATTGTAACTCATGATTATAAAATCAAGGCTAGCAAAAGGAGGAAGACATATTCATGCAGATTGCAAAGGATGACCTTTTCTAGTGTGGAGTCTCCAAGGTCACACTCAGGAGTAGAGAAGGACCTCTTCTCAAGTGCTTGTATTGCGAAGGACGATGATTCAAGAGGACCAAGGATTACACTTGACACTTGACAGATTCAAGGAGATATTGGATAGGGAAGGAGAAGGACTTCCATTTAGAGATCATATCAAGGAGAATAGAGAATAGAGGCTTACACAGGTGGGTTTCAGTTTGAGGTAGCCACAACAGAGTGTCAGATCGTACGAAACTTGTCGTACAAGTTTTCCGTATGGATACACGGTTCACAATGAGGTGAATCATGTATATATGTGATTCAAAAGAAGGTGAATCAAGTATGGCTCGAAAATCATGCCATAACTAGTCATACAATAGGTCAGACCTTGCCAGGTAGTCTGCAGTTGTATTTATCTTAGTGGGCCATTATCCATGTTATGAGAGCCCTGATTTTAGCATAATAAAATCATTCTCAGCACTGGTTTTTCCTCTAGGGGTTTTCGAGGGTTTTATACCCAAACACTTTGGTGTTCTTATGTGTTTGATTTGGTTTCCTTATTTATACTTCCGCTGCATGTTTAGTTGATTCCTCAGCTGTGCTTTTAGTAGACAAAGTGATTTTGTTTTGAGCTAATTTCTGGGTGTTGAGTAGGAGAAATTTCAACATGGTATTAGAGCATACCAAGGGTTGAATCCACTAGAAAATCAATAATAGGAACACAAGTTTCTTTCATAAATAGGCAAAGGCGAGATTGTGGAAAAATAGGGTTGAGGATATCACCACCTCGGAGGGTGTGCCCATCTCCTCCTTTGAAGAAATAAAACAAGGTGCTTCAACTCATTTCAAATCCCTTTACTCTAGAGCTATGGGAGTGGATTTAGAGCTAAGTGGGTAATTTATCTCGCATATTCCTTCTATGGTGACAGAGGAGGACACTTGGAGTTGGTAAAGCCAGTCAAAGAAGAGGAAATCTTTGAGGTGCTTCAACGGTTTGATCTGAATAATGTCCCTAGGCTAGACATGTTCGATGCACATTTTATAAAACATGTTGGTCTATCATTAAATTTGATTTTGTAAGAATGATTTAGTGTGTGCACAAATATGCTAGAATGGGAGGAGATGCAAAATCAATGTTTTTAGCTTTGATCCCAAAAGAAAATAATGCTTCCTCCTTTGATAGGTTTAGGCCTATTTCTTTGTGTAATGTATCTTACAAACTAATGGTGAAAGTCATCTCAAACATGCTCAAAAAATATTTTAAGCAAGCTTATCCTCCCAAATCAAGGAGGATTTTTAGAAAAGAGGCGGATCTGAGATAACATTATTCTACTCTAGGGGGCTATTCACTGCAACAAAGCAAGAGGTGAGAAGGTATGATAATCAAAATTGATATGGAAAATTCTTTTGATAGGGTTAGACATAGTTTTCTTATGGAAGTCTTGAGAAAATTTGGCTTTAGCCCAGACTTTATTAGATGAACATGTTCCTGTATTAGCAATCCATGGATAACTTCTCTTATTAATGGTAGACTTGTAATTTTTTTTAAAGCCTCAAGGGGCCTCCGCTAATGTTGTCCTCTTTCTCCCCTCTTGTATGTTTTGATGGTTGAAGCTCTAAATAGAAGATTGTAAATTGAAAGAATTTCAAGCTCCATCCCTGATCTCCGAATTGCTCGAGGTGTTAAGCAGATTAATCATTCTCAATTCACGGATGATACTCTGCTCCTAGGAGGGGATTCAAAAACCATTGTTGACATATTTAAAATCATTTTGGATCAATGTACTTAGACATTTGGGGGACTGATAAACAATATTAAAATCCATTTGTGTGCTTGGAATGAGAATTCTCATACTATCATGGTAATTGCCACTACTTCCAATTCTCGTTCTCAATAAAATGGAAATCCTTCAAATATTTGGGGATGCCAATATGTCTTCAATCGCTCCCTATTGAATCTTGGAATTATATTTTCTTAAAGATCAAGGATAAGTTTACTTAGGGAGATATTTGGTTAAATCCAACAGGGAGATTGGTGTTGGTGAATCTGTCCTCTCGATGATTCCTATTTTTAGTTCTCCTCTTTATTGGCTCCAATAGGTATCAAAAAAGCATTGTCCCAGGAAATATACAAATTTCTTTGGTAAGGTGGTAAGTCGAAGTATAAGCGCTTCCACTTAGTGAATTGGTTCCTTGTAAGATCCCCAAGGTAGCAATATGGTGGTTTGGGGGTGTGAAATCCATGACTAGTTAACATTGCTTTAGGCTCTAAAATTCTTTGGAGATTGGTTACAGGTGAAAGGTAATGGTGGAAAGAAGCCCTTCTTAAAAAATGTTTTTCTGGAGATCGACGAAGGTGTCTTGATAACACCCCTATGGTTAAGAACATATCTCAAATTTGGAAGCTTCTCAGGGGTTCAGTTCTGTCAATTCAAAGCTCCCTCACGTGGACTCCAAGAAATGGGAGGAATATAAAGATATGCTATGATAGCTTCATAGGGAATCCTCCATTGATGCATGATCAAACACTTTCTCCTCTTAGAATCTGGCTTGAGCATTCTAATAAGTTTACATTGTATGACATATCCATCTGGGAGTCGTCGAGTTATTTTTTGGGTTGGGATCTAGGGGATGTTCCACCCCATATTAGGATCTTGGTTGACCCTTTTCTCTTAAAGTTTCAGGGTGCAAATCCAATTCAGAAGCATGCCACTGATAGCAGGGGTTGGGGAGAAAATTTGTATTATGTAAAGGGAGGATATGTTGCTTTACTCCTTCAATATAATATTCCTGAGAAATTGAGCTACTGGTCTAATATTTGGCACAACAACGGGCTTCCAAAGATAAATATCTTTTGTTGGATTATGGCCCATGGGAAAATTATTACCAGAGAAAACCTATGCAAAAGATGTTTTCTTGGTCCTTATATGTGTTCCTTGTGTCGTGAGAATTCTAAATCCATTCCATATTTATTTTTGGAATGCGACTTTGTAAAGAAGGTTTGGTAGTTAGTGCTTTCAGAATTAAATCACCGAGTCTCCTGGATGACTTCGGTCAAACCTCTTTCAGGAAAATGGAACACATACTACCAGGGACCCTTTAGGTCCAAACCTCTATTCAAAAGAGTATGGATGGCATCCCCAAAGATTGTCTATTGGCAATTATGGTTAGCAAGAAACACGACCATCTTCAAAGAAAAACACTCTTGGGCTCTCTCAGTTGCCACCAAAGTTTTTTGCTAGATGTTTGAGTATCTCAATTCTCGAAGGCTTATATTAGAGGCACCCTAGCACTTGGACATATCGAAGGAAAAGTGGATGGATAAATTAAATTTGAATTTATCGGTTAGAAGTAAGTTTACTTACAGATCATTCTAGCAATTTCATCTTTCATTCTCTCAGTTTCAAATTTGGCTAGACTCCCAATCGTGTTTCAGTCTCTACTTTGATGGTGCTTCTAAAGGTAATCCTGGGAGGTAGGTGTGGGGGGGGGGGTGCTTTATGGTCCTGGAGGAATTGGGGAAGTCTTGTTCTTTTGGAACTTGGGGATTTCTTTAAATAACAAAGAAGAGACATATGCTTTATTGCATGGACTTGATAGAGTGAAATATCATCAAATATCTTAAATGAATATTATTGCGGACTGAATGAACACTATAAGGTATTTTGTGGTTGGATATTATCCAAAGGATGTGGGTTTGATGGCCATGATTAGTCACATCAAAATCATTCTCAAAAACTTATGATATCACCTCCTTTTTTCACGTTCTACGGGAAAATAACAGGAAATCAGATGAAATGGCCAGCAAGGTCATTGGAATGGCCCTAGGATGTCGATGGATTGATGGGGATGTTCAATGTTTACCCCCATTAATGTTCATTATGATTTCAATAAATGTTGGGACCCAAAAAGGTTTCTTGGGCTCAGAGAGCGCATGTGGATGGACACAAATCACTTAGACTTCATTAAATTTGAGAGATTGCTACTGGGCTCTTGTGTACCATGCAATTCGTCAAAGGCAATGTTTCTAGAGGCTTCGAGGGTGGATGAATCGTAGGCGATGAGATGCCTATGTGTGGAAGGTACGTTGAGGATGGTTTCATGATCCCAAGTAGCTGTAATTGTCATTCTCAGGGTTGATTGCAACCATGCGAGGAAGTGAAAAGTTCCAAGGGGTATGAAGAGATATGTGCAACTCAACCTCCATTAGCATCCATGGGAAAACACATGAGTTCAGGATGGTGGGACGATCTCGTAGCATGGAGGTGTTAATTTGGAAGAAATTGGGATGGATTTGACTTGGTTGGTAGAAGGTTAAATTTTTAGGGAGGTGGATTTCAAATACCTTTTTGAGTCATGGATTAAATGGATCTGGCGTGGATATGTCGACCCAAGGCTTCTATATCACTAGTAGTGCAGTGGGTTCAGAGGAGTGGTTCCTAGCTTAAATTTCTGGTAGTATTCTTGGGCACTATTGGAATTATTAGAGAATAGTTTCTTCTGAGGGATCCCCTTTTTTGTTCAGTGGTTCCTGCAACTCTCTCTGGGATACATCTCTTTGGATGGTGTTAGTTTTTCCTACATAATTAGAAGCAATGAAGGGTATGGAAATGAATGATTAACATGAGGATACAATAGAAGAGGAAGAGATGGTCACCCTGTAAAGACTCCATATTTTGATAAACACCTTGAATTTCATAGTCACCTTCATGGTTGATGATTTAGTTTAGCATCATGGCATGCTGGGGAAAATGCATGATGAATCAGAGGTGTTGCATTCACAAGTGGAGGTGCTTCAAATTTGACCTCCCATGTCTACTTCTAATTTTGGGTCGGTGGCAACTTCCTCATGTCGTCTTTTATTTATTTATTATTATTTTTTTTTTATGTCTGGAGGAATCAACAACTAGTTGGGCACGTGCTCGCGTTACACGTGGCCGTGTTATCCAACCATTACCACTATAACCTCCAGGTGTGCCCATGACGCCCCTTATGTGGCACACAAGGTAAGTCGGGGGGATTTGAACTCTAAACCTCATGGAACTTCATTTTCATGACACTTGCCAATTGAGCTGCCCCCCCGAGGGCCTTCCTCATCTCATCTTGGTGCAACTATTGTTCCAGAATTAAATGTTCCAATAGAAAACCCATAAACAGAGGATGAGATTCCAACTACTCAGATGTCTTCTTCTGATAAATTATGCTTTGTTTTGTCATATGTATACTTGGAATATTCTACATAGTTTACTATGTTAATTTCTGTAGTGAATTCAGAACATGGAAGGATAAGAGGTATGGCTTAGTTTGTTGGTTGGATATTGTTTTGGAGACTCCAAAGTTTTGTTTTGTTCATTCAAAGGATCATTTGGTACTTTGCATGCTTCGTCCGCACCTTTAATGCAATATAAATCTACTAGCTCTTGTTAAAAAAAACATAAACACATGTTAATACAATACAATATAAATTTTCTATAATAAATAATAAATATGACAATAAAAATATATCAAAACCACATCTTATGCTTGTACTATTTAATGTATTTTCAATATGATGCTTGTAAATGGTTGTTAACTTTTCATATCCAACATTATAAAATGAAGAAGAAAAAATAAATAATTGACCATTATAGATACCCATAATAAAATGACATATCTACAATATAAATGTCGAAACAAAGCATTTAGATATCAATCTTCATTGCCATCACCCTGATTATCTTCCTTGCTTGACATTATAACATTGTTGTTCTCAAAAATATGTTTAGATATTGGATCATGTCTCAGTACGAACCACCAATTCCCATCTAACACATATAGGTAAAAAAACACTTGGTTGCAATGTTTTGGGAAAACATAAGGCTCCTTAGTTTCAACCCACATTTTTTTAGAGTTAATACATATTATCCCACTATCACGATCTTCCATTACATTTCTCCAGTAGAAGGTATCCCACCACTTGCAACAAAAAATAACACATTGAAAAGATGAGAAGTCCATTTGCATGATCTCTTGTATATTTCTAATGTAACCTAACTTCCCCTCTATAAGGTTTTGATCATAGTGGCTAGCATGACTAGATTGGTTGAACTCGACCTCCACTCCACGATATTGTGTGATGTGTCCATCATCAACATACTCAGTTGGAAAATGATGTCCATATGCCCACATAGACGATAACAAATGCACCAATAAAAATATGAACAAAGGATGATGTCATATGTATAATAACCCAAGCATTAATAAAAACATAATACATGTTATGATTCAAATGTGCTATGTTATAAATTGAACGTGGTACTTAGAGAGGTTATTGCAGATTTGTTGCAATCGATCCATATGTTTAGTGTATCTAGATCTTCTCCATGTGGGTTACAACCGAACACCACATATTTCTCTTGTATCCGGTCAACCACCTAAATGTTGGGAAATATTTTTGGCATATTTTCTTTTAAATGACCAGGATAAGGCATGCTTCTACCATTCAACTGTCTGGATGATTTCCTGTCACTATCACTGTCACTGTCCCATTTCCTTTTTGTCTCTTCATACAACCCGACCCATGGTCGCATTGCCTCCATGTTGTAAAAAACTTATTGACGACATCAATTTTTAAATTCACTGATGTATAAAAGAATTCAAAATGAATAGTATGAGATCAAATATATATTATCAACTTCAGTGTAAACAATTTCTCTGTAAAAGTTTGAAAAAATATTAGTGACTTACTCTTTATAAAGCGCCTTTTTTTGTTCATTTGGATTATCTCCCCTTCCCTTTTGTTCTCATCTCGTTGGTCATTGTAACACACCCACTATGGGAACTACTATTTTTCATCTTTTTCCTTCTTTTCCCCGAGGAACAGAATCCTCGAATTCATATGGGGCCTGATGCAGACCCTACCATCTCTTATCCTTACCCATGTGATCGTTGGCTATGACCACAGGCCCTACCGGAGAGGTGCTTCCGGCTTTTCCGATTCGGGAAATCGCGATGCATGTGTTCCCCTACTTTCTGGTTTCTCAAAGTACCGAAATCCAAAAGGAACCAACAGTTCGTCACATCTAACAATGCCTCGGATTAAAACCTGACATTTCACCTTTCAGAGTTTCGTGTACTGGGTTTTTGCGGTAGAGGAGGACGAGGGCTTCATACCCTTCGGTTTTCCGGGTGCCGAAACATCGAAAACCAAATCTACACGTGCTAAGCCATATCAGGATTTCACAAGTTGGGAATTCAGGATTGGCGTGTACCAGGGACTTGCCTCTAGATATCCCGGGTGCTGAAATACTGAGACATCAAGATTTATCCGTGCTATTATTATTTCGGGGTTTCACAAGTTAAGGTTTCGCGATATGCGCAGATAGGGGGTCTCGCACTTAGGTTTTCCGGGAGCCGAAACTCCTAAGCCTGTATTCATCGCTAAGCTTATTTCGGGGTTTCGCAAGTCGTGACTTCACGACTGGCGAGTACAAGGGAACTGAACCTTGGGTTTCCCGGGTGCCGAAACACCAAAACATCCAAACTCTAGACACGCTATGCCATTTTGGGGTTTCACAAGTCGGGATTTCGGGCCTGGCGAGTACAAGAGACTTGCCTTTAGATATCCCAGGTGCCGAAACATATAAACACCATATCTCATCCACGCTATTATCATTTCAGGGTTTTGCGAGTCAGGATTTTGAGATTGGCGAGTACAAGAGACTTGCCTTTAGATATCCCAGGTGCCAAAACACCGAAACACCATATCTCATCCGCGCTATTATCATTTCGGGGTTTCACGAGTTGGGATTTCGGGACTGGTGAGTACAAGAGACTTGCCTTTAGATATCCCGGGTGCCGAAACACCGAAAGACCAAAACTTATCCATGCTATACTTATTTCGGGGTTCCACATATTGGGATTTCGCATCTAGCGAGTAGAAGGAAACTAACCCTTGGGTTTCCCGGTTGCCGAAACACCGAAACACGAAAACGTATCCATGTTGGACTATTTCAGGGTTTCGCAAGTCGGGATGTTGCGACATGTGAGGACAAGGAAACTTACCCTTGGGTATCCCGGGTGCCGAAATGCCGAAACGCCAAACTCTAACCACACTATACCATTTTGGGGTTTCGCAAGTGGGGATCTCGCGACATGCGAATACAAGGAAACTTGTCCTTGGGTATCCCGGGTGCTGAAACACCGAAACACCAACATTTGAGGGAACCATTCTTTCTGGTGCAAGGTTTCCAAACTTAGGCCATAAAATCCTTCAACGGATTCTTGGGTAGTTTTCACTAGGCTAGGTGACCTAACTGAAAGGTCTTCTTAGATTAATGAGCTATGAACTCTGTGACAGGGGTGAGGTAAGCTTACATATTTACTTAAAAATGGTAGTCCCTTCAAGAAACTCACTTCAGCTCTGGAATACGATGGAGCTTCCTGGGAGGAGGTGCCTTTGGGAAGACAAACCAGGCCATATCATGGGTCATGTAAATGGGGTAACTCTCCAGGGAATGAGCTCGAATATGCACTTATACATTCTATACGTAAACCGATTATGGTCATTTAAGTATAAGCATGCATTCATTATTGCTGATCGAAACACCAGGCGAACACTTCTATACATAAATCAATCATTTATAAGTGTACAAACCTGAGAATGCAACCATTATATTTAATTCAAGATGCGAGATGTAAACACTTATCAGAAATAACACCAAGTATGGCATGACTGCTGAGAGGGGTGCTCGTTTCCACCCAACCATAGGCTCAGCGACTCCAAATGGATTTACCACTAGCCACCCCCGAGATAGACCATGATGCTTTGAGATTCAGTCTCTTACTTCCCGCTCATCGGAAGTCCAGGACGAAGGAGAGTCAGTCTCTTACTTCCCGCTCATTGGAAGTCCAGGACGAAGGTTACTCTCCTTCTCCTCTATTCACGACTCACTGTATTTTCTGGAGTTCCTCTGGTTCACCTTCCGTGCTTCCTGTCGTGTGTGTGTGTGTCTCCGTATCTGTGTGCTCCACCCCCCCCTTCCATACTTCTCCCCTCCTACGAGGTTGCGTGTGGCACGAAATTCCCTGTCCGATGGTCAGGTCTGAGAGCTTCTACGTATGGGCGGTTCGCCCCATCCCCTCATTTACTCTTGAGGAGCCTCCCCACCTACCATTCGGGCAGGTAATTCATTTCGAGGTCTGAGAGTGAGCTTTGGTTTTCCTGAGCATGTACAAACCAGTACGGTTTTGGTTCGGTGGAAGTTAACACAACCACTCCCGACCCCTTCCACCACCTCTCCTCAGCCATCGTGGTCTCTTTTCAGCACATCCTCCTCTCAACAGCTATGCAACATATATTCATACATCATTTACATTCCTCAGACCTTTTATACAAAGGTCCGTCAAATCAAACATTCACAATCTTTGAGTTTGCCATAGTTCTTGGCCAATATAGTTATTTTTACAGATTGGGGGAAACAGGGTGTTACAATTCCCTCCCCCTTAAAGGAACATCGTCCTCGAAGTTCTATTTATCAATATGACATGTATGTACAGGGGTAAACAAAATTGGATATGCTTGTTTCATGGCATCTTCCATTTCCCATGTAGCCTCATTTGGGCCAAAATGTTTCCACTGCACCTTGACCTGTGCAATGGTTCGGTTCTTGAGTGGGGTTTCCTTTCTGTCCAGTATGCATTGAGGTTCTGGTAGGAATTCTCCCTCCGGTTCCACCTGGATCACAGACTAGTCAATTATATGATTGAATCATGTACATATTTCTTCAATAATGAAACATGGAAAACATTATGTGCTTTTACTGTGGGAGGAAGTGCTAGCCTATCGGCTACAGGTCCCACTCTATCTAGAATTTCAAAGGGTCCATAATACTGAGGTGCCAACTTGGCACAAGCTCCCATCCTCAGGGAACTCTTCCTGGGCCTAACTCTGAGATATACGTGGTCTCCCGCCTAGAACTCTCTTGGAGTTCTCCTTCTGTCGGCGTAGCTTTTCTGTCGGTTCTGAGTGACCTTTAGATTTTGTTTTATCTGAGTCACTTGTTGTTCCATTTATTTCAACATGTCGGGTCCAATGGTAACTTTGTTTACGGGATTACTCCAACTGACTGGAGTGCTGCACGACCTACCATAGAGGACTTCGAAAGGACTCATCTTCAGGGATTCTTGGTAGCCGTTGTTGTAGGCGAATTCCACTAGTGGTAGGTAGTCTTCCCACCTTTTGGGTTGATGCATTACATGCATCCTGAGCATGTCTTCTAATATTTGGTTCACCCTTTCCGTCTGTCCATCGGTTTGAGGGTGATAGGCTGTGCTAAATATTAACTTGGTCTCCAGACCAACCATCAGTGATTTCCAAAAGTTGGAAGTAAATTTCGTGTCTCTGTCAGATACGATCTCTTTTGACATACCATGCAGTCTGAATATCTCCTTCATGAATATGTTGGCGATGCCTATTGCCTTACAAGTCAACTTGACGGGGATAAAATGAGTGGACTTGCTCAATTTATCCACCACTACCATGATGGCGTCATTCTGTTCTGTCGAGGTTGGTAATCCGGTGATGAAGTCCATGGAGATGGTTTCCCATTTCCATTCCGGGATTGGTAGAGGTTGTAATAATCCCGCTGGGTTTCAGTGTTCTGCTTTAATCTGTTGGCATTCTATGCATTTGGCTAAGTACTCAGCTATGTCTTTCTTCAATCCAGGCCAATAGAATTGTTTCCTGGTGGCCGTGATCATCTTCTAGTATCCCGGATGACCAATATAGGGTCTTTTGTGCAGTTCATCCATTATGAACCTCTTCAAGTCGTCACAATCTGGGACATACAATCTGTTTCTGTAAGTGAGTAGACCTCCTTCCATCATCTGGTAGCCTCCATACTTTATCCTTGTGGGTTCTTGCTACAGGTATGAGGTCATGGTCTGGAAGAATGTGTCTATCTCTTGTGCATTTCTGACTCTTTCCTTGACATCCGTCTCGTAGGTGTTTACCACTTCTAGGTGAATTGTTTTCATGCTTCTGCTAAGGGAATCAACCACCCTATTTTCCTTTCCCTTAATATGTTTGATTTCAAAATCAAACTCGTTGAGGAGGGCCATCCACCTAGCTTGTCTGGCATTGAGCTTTGGCTGGTCAAACATATATCGCAATCCATAGTGGTCTGTCATAAGTACAAACTTTCTTCCCAGGAGGTAATGCCTCCACATTTTTAAGGCGTGCACTATGGAGGCCAGCTCTAGATCGTGGGTCATGTAGTTGACCTCGTGCTCATTCAATTTTCGGGATTCATAGCAGACCACACTTCCTCCTTGCATAAGGACTCCTCCGAGCCCTTCCTTACAGACATCTGTGCACACAAGGAAGTCAACTTCGGGATCGACGATCTTCAGCACGGGTGCGTGGGTCAGTAGATGTTTCAGGGTTTGAAATCTTTCTTCACATTTTTGTGTCCACGTGAATTTTTCCCCCTTCTTCTGGAGGGTAGTGATTGGACATCCAATCTTGGAGAATCCTTTTATAAATCTCCTATAGTATCCTGCCAAGCCCATAAAGGATCTAATATCCGAAACGTCCTTCGGGGTAGGCCATTCCATAATATACCCGATCTTATTAGGGTATACTGCTATCCCCTCTTCAGATAGGACATGGCCCAAGTAATGTATTTGCTTCCTGAAAAGGTCACACTTGCTAAATTTGGCATAGAGCTGATGTTCTCTTAGTACTTGAAGCACAAGCCTAAGGTGTTCCTCATGTTCCTCTCTATTCTTGGAGTAAATTAATATGTCATCAATAAAAACCAACACAAATTTGTCTAGAAATTTGTTGAGCACATTGTTCATCAAGCACATAAAAGCGGCAGGGGCATTGGTTAACCCAAATGGCACGACCATGAACTCATAGTGACCATATCTCATCCTGAAGGAAGTTTTGTGGATGTCTTTGCCCTTGATTCAGACTTGATGATATCCCGATCTCAAGTCAATCTTCGAGAAGATAGAGGCACCTCCCAATTGATCGAACAAGTCATCGATCCTGGGTAAGGGGTACTTGTTCTTTATGGTTACCTTATTGAGTTGTCTATAATCTATGCACAGTCGGAGGGTACCGTCTTTCTTTTTCAAAAACAAGACTGGTGCTCCCCATGGAGACACGCTGGGCCGGATATAGCCTCTGTCCATCATTTCTTTCAGTTGTAATTTAAGCTCAACTAGCTCAGGTGTGCTCATCTTGTAGGGTGTCCCAGACACAGGCACCACTCCTGGTGCAAGTTCTATTGAGAAGTCAATGTCCCTTCTCAGAGGTAGACCCGATACCTCTTCCGAAAATACATCTCTGTATTCTCTCAGTGTGGGGTGGTCTTCGAGGCTTGGTTTGTCACCTTCAATTGTTTTCAACACCTGTATTGCATATAGTGGACATCATTTTCTGCAATACTTTCTCATTTGAAGAGATGATATTTGTCTCACCAAGACAGGTTTTTGGATCCCTTGAAGGGTTATTCTCCTT
Source organism: Picea engelmannii (assembly GCA_009831015.1). Lineage (NCBI taxonomy): Eukaryota > Viridiplantae > Streptophyta > Pinopsida > Pinales > Pinaceae > Picea > Picea engelmannii. The sequence goes on along the minus strand of ML854831.1, from coordinate 15,184 downwards.
CCTTCTTCACTTACACATTCTAAGGTTTTATGGTAACAGTCCAGTTTGGCTTTATGGGTGGCTAGCCAGTCCATACCAATCAACATATCATACTATCCCAGGGGTAATATGTTAAGGGTTTCTTGGGTGGGGAATTCGCCCATAATTAATTGGCAGGTTGGTATGACCTCCGCTACCCTTCTTTTGGTGCCGGTGGCTAACTGTACCAACCATGGCTTGGCATTTTTACGTGGCTGTAGTTTACATTTATCAACAACCTTAGGGGCTATATAACTCAAATTTGAACCAGGGTCAATCAGAATAGACACTAGATGGTTGGTGATCATACCTTCGATTTCCACCATTGAAGCTTGGTGGTCATCTTGGTTATTATCCAAGGCTGCATAAATTGGCGGCACACTTCTGGCCACGTCGTTGACGGTGGTAGCTTCTTGAACGTTGTAAATTCTTCGACTATTCTGTTGTTGGTGCGGGCAGTCCCTCAGTAGATGTTCTTCTCCACAACCCCAACATTTCAAAGGTTCTCTCTTTGGGTTATCAATCTTTACTGGGGCAGAGCCAGAAATTTTAGTTCCGCTCAAGGAGGGAAAGTTCTGCTAGTGTACACTTCGGGCTGGGAAGCTCATCCTTGAGTTCTTTTTATAGTCCTTAAATCTTGGGGATTTAAACCCCCTTTTCTGGAATCTCGAACTATTCTTCTGCTTCCAGCCTTCGTGAGGTCCTGTCCGATGCCCAAGCTATTCATAACAATATCTTGACTTTCAGATAGTATCTTCTAGGGTCTTTGGTTCGTCAAATTCAATCCCGTTCTAATAGTCCTTAGGTAGTCCACTGATGAATCGTTGCACCTTTTCCTTTTCTGCTTTTATGTAGGGTACATGCCTTAGCAACTCAAGGAATTTGCTGACATATTACTTTATGGTGAGTTGCCCCAGCTTGAGTTCATAGAATTCTTTAGTCTTTTCGTCGAAATATTTTTTCGACAGATACTTCTTCCTGAAGTATTTCTCAAACCGTTCCCAAGACAGGTCTTCTTCGTGAATCCCTTTTACATTCTTAAGGTCTTCCCACCAAATGTAATACTTTCCATTCAGGTTGAAGGTGGCTACTTGGGCCTTCAAGTTTTCTGAGAAGTCATGGACTCTGAAATATTTCTTTAGTCCAAGGAGCCAAGCCTCCGCTTCCTCTCCCTTCTTTATTTCGTCGTCGAAGGAGGGTGGTTTGGCCTTCTTGAACTCTTCGAGATTATGACTCTTGGAAAGTTTTCACTTCTTTCGATTTCTTCGGGAATGAGAACTAGTTCTGCTACTAGAAGATCTCTTCGAGTCGCCAGCTTCCTTTCCGGAGGAATCGTCCAACACTTCTCCCTTATCTCTGGGGTGGACCTTTCTTGAGGTGCTCCTCTCAGTGTGGCCACTGACATGACCACGTTTCTGTATCTCAGGTTCATGTTGCAATTGTCTTTGTATGTCAGATAAGCTCTGCAGTAAAACTGCATTAATTTCCGTTTGCCTCTCTTTCTCTTTTATCATCCTCTCGTTGTCAGCCTTGCAGCTCTGTAATTCAACCATGAGGCTCCTCACAGTCTCAGCTAGATCTGGAGGGGTCCCTACCGCCCTCCTTTCGTCAGACTCTTCGTCTCTATTGTGGGATCCCTCCCCCACTTCATGGTGAGTCACCATTCTATGCGTCTGTAATTTCCCACGATTGATCGTCCACTTGTGTGCAAAGAAAAATGATTTTTGTTAGTCAATATTCATATTCATTCATAACCAGTACATAATTCATATTTTTCACAGGCACACACACAATAGGAGTTTTCATTCTTAACCTCAACTTGTGATTAATGGGGTTAAGATAGAGGGTTACTCCTTTTTGGAGTACTTCAAATGGAGTCTCTGCGCAACCCGTTCATGAGTCCAAGTAGGCCAAGTGTTGTAACCATGATCTGATACCAATTTGTAACAAACCCACTACGGGAACTAATATTTTTCAGCTTTTTCCTTCTTTTCCCCGAGGAACAAAATCTTCGAATTCATATGGGGCCTGATGCAGACCCTACCATCCCTTATCCTTACCCATGTGATCATTGGCTATGACCACAGGCCCTACCGGAGAAGTGCTTCTTGCTTTCACGATTCGGGAAATCGCGATGCATGTGTTCCCCTGCTTTCTAGTTTCTCGAAGTACCGAAATCCGAAAGGAACCAACAGTTCATCACATCTAACAATGCCTCGGATTAAAACCTGGCATTCCACCTTTCGGAGTTTCGCGTACCGGGTTTTTGTGGTAGAGGAGGAAGAGGGGTTCATACCCTTCAGTTTTTCGGGTGCCGAAACACCGAAAACCAAATCTACACGCGCTAAGATATATCGGGATTTCACAAGTCGGGAATTCGGGATTGGCGTGTACCAGGGACTTGCCTCTAGATATCCTGGGTGCCAAAATACCGAGACATCAATATTTATCCACACTATTATTATTTCGGGGTTTCGCAAGTCGGGGTTTTGCGATATGCGCAGACAGGGGGTCTCACACTTAGGTTTCCTGGGAGTCGAAACTCCTAAGCCTGTATTCATCGCTAAGCTTATTTCGAGGTTTTGCAAGTCGGGACTTCGCAACTGGCGAGTACAAGGGAACTAACCCTTGGGTTTCCCGGGTGTCGAAACACTAAAACATCCAAACTCTAGACACGCTATGCCATTTTGGGGTTTCACAAGTCGGGATTTTGGGATTGGCGAGTACAAGAGACTTGCCTTTAGATATCCCGGGTCCCGAAACACTGAAACACCATATCTCATCCACGCTATTATCATTTTGGGGTTTTGCGAGTCGAGATTTCGGGACTGGTGAGTACAAGAGTCTTGCCTTTAGATATCCCGGGTGCCGAAACACCGAAACACCATATCTCATCCACACTATTATCATTTCGGGGTTTCGCGAGTCGGGATTTCGGGACTGACGAGTATAAGAGACTTTCCTTTAGATATCCCGGGTGTCGAAACACTGAAAGACCAAAACTTATCCATGCTATACTTATTTCGGGGTTCCACATATCGGTATTTCGTGTCTGGCGAGTACAAGGAAACTGACCCTTGGGTTTCCCAGTCGCTGAAACACCGAAACACCAAAACTTATCCATGCTGGACTATTTTAGGGTTTCGCAAGTCGGGATGTCACGACATGAGAGGACAAGGAAACTTACCCTTGGGTATCCCGGGTGCCGAAATGCCGAAACTCCAAACTCTAACCACGCTATACCATTTCGGGGTTTCGCAAGTCGGGATCTCGTGACATACGAATACAAGGAAACTTGTCCTTGGGTATCTCGGGTGCCGAAACGCCGAAACACCAACATCTGAGGGAACCATTCTTTCTGGTGCAAGGTTTCCAAACTTAGGCCATAAAATCCTTCAACGGATTCTTGGGTAATTTTCACCAGGCTGGGTGACCTAACTAAAAGGTCTTCTTAGATTAACGAGCTATGAACTCTATGACAGGGGTGAGGTAAGATTACATATTTACTTAAAAACGGTAGTCCCTTCAAGAAACTCACTCCGACTCTGGAATATGATGGAGCTTCCCGGGAGGAGGTGCCTTCGGGAAGACAAACCAGGGCATATCATGGGTCATGTACATGGGGTAACTCTCCAGGGAACGAGCTCGAATATGAACTTATACATTCTATACGTAAATCGATTATGGTCATTTAAGTATAAGCTTGCATTCATTGTTGCTGATCGGAACACCATGCAAACACTTCTATATAGAAATCAATAATTTATAAGTGTACAAACCTGAGCATGCATCCATTATATTTAATTCAAGATGCGATATGTAAACACTTATCAAAAAGAAAACCAAGTATGACACGACTGCTGAGAAGGGTTCTCGTTTCCACCCAACCATAGGCTCAATGACTCCAAATGAATTTACCACTAGCCACCCCCGAGCTAGACCACGATGCTTTGAGACTCAGTCTCTTACTTCCTGCTCGTCGGAAGTCCAGGACAAAGGTTACTCTCCTTCTCCTCTACTCATGACTCACTCTATTTTCTGGAGTTCCTCTGGTTCTCCTTCCGCACTTCCTGTCGTGTGTGTGTGTGTCTCCGTATCTGTGTGCTCCACCCCCACCTTCCATACTTCTCCCCTCCTACGAGGTTGCGTGTGGCACAAAATTCCCTGTCCGATGGTCAGGTCTGAGAGCTTCTACGGATGGGCGGTTTGCCCCATCCCCTCATTTACTCTTGAGGAGACTCCCCACCTACCATCCGGGTGGGTAATTCATTTCGGGGTCTGAGAGTGAGCTTTGGTTTTCCCGAGCACGTACAAACCAATACAGTTTTGGTTTCGTGGAAGTTAACGCAGCCACTCTCGGCCCCTTCCACCACCTCTCCTCAGCCATCGTGGTCTCTTTTCAACACATCCCCCTCTCAGCAGCTATGCAACATATATTCATACATCATTTACATTCCTTGGACCTTTTATACAAAGGTCCGTCAAATCAAACATTCATAATCTTTGAGTTTGCCATAGTTCTTGGCCAGTATAGTTATTTTTACAGACTGGGGGAAACAGGGTGTTACAGTCATCCCAAACCAATGCCCCTAGTGTGTCGTCAATTTGTTTGATGTACTCACTGGAATAATAGAACAAATCATATAATATGTACCCCTCTTCCATAGATCCCTCTGGTTTTTCCCTTTATCAAACAAACACCTTCAATTTTTTCAAGTACCTCTCCAAGAAGAACATCCAATGACATGATAGAACCCCAACTAATTCAACCTCATTAGGTAAGTGAATTAGAAGATAGACTTGCAAATCCATAAACACATGGGTATTTCATTCTCAAACATACAAACAATCTCAACCATCTCTCAATGCCACCATGGAATGCTAGCCATATGAATCTCCTTAGATGTGATCTGACATACAAATGCAGATAATTTTGATATGGAACGTCGCAAGTCTTGGGGGAAGTCATGATTCACACAACCATGCAAGAGAAAAGGATAATGACACTACATAATAGAGACACACATCATTAATTTCCATAAAATCGTGAGTGCATAGCATATTTTTACCGATATTATAGAAGAAGAATAATGTATTCAACATACATACCCTTAGAAGGTTAAGGAGGTCATGTGATTTCAACCCTAATAAAATCCCTTCTACAATGAAGCAACGTCGTAGAATCGACCCATATAAAGAAGGTGCCTTCACACCCAATATGACATCCTTTTCCATAGAAAGATCATCTTTCTTCAAAATACATGGGACATTACCTTCTTTAAAAAACCAAGAGGGACTAGCCTCTCCTCTAGTTCTTTTCTTGGCCAATGTCCCTTTTTAGGATTTGAAACAATAAGATCTCTCCTAATAGCCAATGTGTCACTTTTATTTGATGATATGTGCCTCCATAAATAAGATGAAACATTTTTTAATATATGCATGAGATCTAGTAAGTGGCTAATCTTAAGGTTCCCCCAATATGGAAGCTCATAAAATACATATTTCCTTTTCATCCCAATGGGCATTTGCTTAACACATGTGTCAAAAAATTCAAGATCATCGAACACAAGTTCCTTATTTGAATCAAACAAGTATTCCATTTCCTTCTTCTTAGTGTCATATGACCTAATCTAATCCATCGGTGTCATTATTTCAGGTCTCAGAGTTCTCTCTGGTTTACCATTGAAAGCAAAAACAACTCTTCTATAAGGGTGGTCTTTTGGAAGGAATACCCTCGAGTAGTCATACACTAGATTTTGTAGGTGGTTAGACCACCTATCCTTTATAGAAGGTCCATAAAATTTACATCCATGATACCCTTTTCTTACAAGACCTGCGATGTTTTTGTATACAAAGCACATTAGTGTCAAAAAAATAGTTGCACCAAATTAAGTATGCCAAATAACATTACATATATAAACAAATCAATCAACATGCTTACCAAAGCAAACTCCTAGTCATGGATAATCGTGCATGGTGTACGCACATATTCCATGCAACGTAAATGGCCTCTGCATTAGGATGGGTCTTGATACATCATATACATGTATCCCTTCCCATAATTGCTTAAATTTATCGATCAATGGTTGGAGGTAGACATCCATTATCTTCACTTGTATTCTACCTAGGACTATAAGATCTAACATAAGATGTTCATTCTTCTCAGACAACCATTGGGGAATATTGTTATTGATCACAACCACTGGCCAAACAGAATAATTGGTGTTTTGGAGGGAATACAGGTTAACTCCATCCATGGCTATGCTCAATTGTATGCTCCATACTTCATCCTTGAATTTATCAGCCCATGTATATTCTATATGATTCATGGCTGTTGAATCTAATGGGATTTTCATAACTCATGACTCACTTCTATGTGAGGCATGCCACCCCTGCAACAAGACTACTTGTTTGCAATGAAAGCCCCTTTGAATCCTTGGAATTATAGCCACGTGCCTCAATATCTTATGAGGAGGACCATGTGCCTTACCCTTGTTTATTTATTTATGGTACTTGTCATGCTCACATTATGGACATATCTCTTTGTCCACATATTCATTTCTGTATAGAATATAATCATTCGAACATGCGTGGTATGATATGTACTAAACACCCAACATTTTCAACATGTTATTTTCCTTTGCACAACTATCGGGCAAGACATTATCACTTGGAAGTACCTTATCTTTGAGTAGCTTGAAATTAGTAGGAAATATAAATGTACATTGTCATAAGCATGAATAAAATCAACCATTTTCTTCATTCCATGACAAGATTCCTTAAATAATCAGGGGACTTAATGGTTAGTTACCTCAAAAGTGCTAAGAAACATGCGTTTGACATACCATACATTGCTTTCAAGTTGTACAGTAACATTTTTGTCCCTATTTGAATAGATATTGACCCCTTTCAACCAAAGAGAGGGGTGGTGGAAGTAGATTTCAGGATTTTGAAGAAGGTATCGACGACATCAATGTTATCCCCTAGTTCATTTTGCTAGAATGCATGTAACAAAATTCCCTCCATAGCTTTGGTATCCCATAAGAAATCATCCATACACATCTCTGTATCATTTCCTTTGTCCCCAACATGTGAAGAACTGGTGTTACTGTAGAGGTTTTGAATTGGTGACTCAAGATGTAGTGGGAATTGAATAGGTGGTTGATTCAACCATTCTCGGTATGATACCTCTTCGAGCTATGCTCGTTTAACAACAAGCTCATGGCTTAACATCGTAGTGGGGTGCAATAATAGATGGTAGATAGGTCACTCATCGTTAGAATCCCGATTGTAAAAATATTGAACATTACATCGATAATATTAGTAACACAATGCATTTAATATGTTCAAACATTAAACCAAACATTTATTAAAAGCATAATTTTTTTTCCCAATAATAGACATGCATCCAACCACTTTATAAAATAAATTTCGAATTAAGAAATACATTTATATTAGTTCCATTGAAAATTCCAAAATACAATTACTCAATCATCTTTTTCTTACGCCCCAAGGGGTGTCTACATAAAAGAGATCCAATTCACAATGTAATACTGTCGACCCAATCTAGTTGTTGGAATATGGCATTTTATGATTGGTAGAGTAAAGAAACTTTCTATTTTCATCAAACATCTGCTTGCGATATCTTTCTCCTGATAAGAGATTGTGTAATTTTGGGACTACTGGAATATCTTGCACATCCAAACTTGATCTTGAATCTTGATCTCGCAAAATTTAATGAACAATTATTCAAATGTACCTGCATACATAACATAAATTGAATGAGATAAATGAATTATAAATAAAATTTAGACTTATTGCAATTGGTGGGGGAGAACTTGAAGGAATTATAGTGATATGGAATGACCCGGAATCTGAAGAATTGGCTATTTGATATTATAATTCTTTTTTTCCCACATTTGAGCCAAAACCATAATCTTGAGAAGCATAGAAAAGTATAAATTCAAAGAGAATTTTGAATGGCTTTTAAAATTTAACGGTGCGCCTAATTAAATTATGACGCCCCGATGCGTATACATACAACAACTGCACTAGTACGACAAGTTATGATAAGCACCGAAGAGTGGCCTCCGTTACAACATTCGTAAACCAAAACCTCAACAAATTCTAAATGCAGAGGTTTGCATTTGCATTTTTTTAATTATATTGTTTGTCGATGCATTATTACTTACTAACCACACCAGTGATAGCGCACTGACTAACAAAGTTACAAAAAATAACACGTTTGTTTATATGCGATTGTTTACATTTGAATTTTATTTGTTGGTGTGTTTTTGGTATAAACCACATCGATGTGTTTAATAATGTATAACACAACGAAAAAATAAGTTAGGAAAAAACAATGCACACGTTTATCATCAATATGCCAAAATATACAATGAATAAATGAGAGGGAATTTCATTTTTTCTAAATGTATGTGTTTATAAATGAAAACCCTATTATTTCATTTTATTCTTTTTCAAAAATTCAGAGGGGAGATTTATGCAAGAGAGATTAATCAACAAAGTCTTTGGAGTGGGTGGATTTTTTTGAAGAGCCAAATTGGAAAGGGATCACCGTAGGTCACATACAAATCTATAGAGGAGAAATTTCAGGTATATGATTTCATTATGTTTATCATATCAATCTTTCCCCCATTTGATTCAAGCAATTTCCAGTGCATTTCCAAAAAAATAAAAGGGTTTCATAGTTACTTTCGGTATTGGAAGCCCTAACTTCCTTGTTATTTCTCTTGCTTCCCCTCTCTATATTTCACAATGATTTGTTTTAAGCAATATATTTTTATAAGGTTTGTTTACTTATGTATGGGGCGTTTGGTATCTGTTGCAATGGAACCATTGATTACATTGGATTCCAGACTGACTTGTCGTTGTCGATTTTTTTTTTCAAAAATGCCTTTGCGGTGCACATTATACCAATATACAACACCGATGCCCATATTCATGTCAAATGCACCACTGAATTTGAAATAAAAATACTATTTTTTGAAAAACGGCTTCGTTGTCAGCGGTGCAAATTTTACAGACAAAGAGCACTGATGCATATTATCAGATAAAAAGCACTGATTAATTTAAAATGAAAGTAATGATGTTTTTTTTTTTATATGGAAACCGTCATGTTTTAAATTTTTCATGGGCCAACGGTCGACGATGCATAATTGACAATACTTACTAACATGTGCGTTTATTAATTTATAAAGCACCATGTGCATATAATAGTTTGTAAAACATTTTTTATTTCACAAGCGCACTGCTATCATATATTAGTGTGTATACATATGTGTACTGCACTGATGTGTATACATGTGTGTACTGCACCGATGTGTATACATATGTGTAACACACCGATGCATACTTATTTACTATACACACCAGTATCTTATGTTATAGAAAACATAATTTTTATATCTGATGATTCCAAGATTTTCTTTTTTCAGGGAGACTATGAATATTCCAAGGGACAAACAAGGGGAAAACCAATACACGTCCGTAGGGATGTCCAAACAAGTGTACAAGGAGATGGTAAAAGAAATGGACATAATTGCAAAGCAGGAGGAGCCATCCCAACAACATTGTGCATAAGAGGTATGTAATAATCGATTTATTATTTTATGTACATCAAATTAATTATTTCATGAAATAGTAATTTTCAATTGTTCTGTTGCATAGAAGAAGAAAAATGGAACCCATTCAGCACATAAGACATGACAACGAGGAAAAAAGTGTTGATCACAAAATTTGTGAGTACTTACATTTTCGGCCTTACTTAAGATTTCATATTTGTTGTGATCTTCATATTTAAATAATAAATTTACATTAGTCCATGGATGTCTTCTAATAGGTGCTAACACACAAAGAAGAGCTAACCGAAGAATTGATTGATAATGTGTTAAGTATGGGGTGTGAGTATATGTTCAAGTATCAAGATTTAATTGAACAATTTGTAAGTAGCTATGTTGTTTAAATTCCCTCATTTTATAATTAATGGAACGACAATGAACCTTAATATTAATTATATTGACTGTGCTTTGTCACGGTGTATTAAACATGCAGAAAATAAAGTATGGAGTGCAACCAACATAAGATATTTTGAGAGACGACATGCAACATGGCTTCGAAAGAATGTGTATTGCTTATGAAACACTCATTGCTATGGTACATTTTTTTATTTATGCAATCATGTATATTCTACGATATATATAAATGTAGATATAGTTATTACACTTTATTTCTATGTTTGTAGATGGAACACAAAGAGGATAAACATAATAAACAAGATGATCAAGAAAACAATTAAGTTAAATAACCAAAGTACAATATCACCTACAAGTGATGAAGAAATGAGGCATGCACGTAGCTCAAGCTATGCCAATAGTCAAGTGATGAATGGAAATCGATATAATTGAATGTTACTACAGGTTGTATGTTTTGGAATATTTGTCTGTGAAAATAAGAGATTTTGTTTAATGTACTCGACATTTTGTCCCAATTGCATGAGGACATGTTACCAATAAGTATAACAATTACATATTGGTTGTATCTTTATTATTGTGGACCTTTATGTTGTCCCATTTTGTATGACCATGGGTCTCTTATTCATATATAATAAAATGAGTTTCTTATTTTATTGCATTGTCGAATGTTGTAAAATGTTGCATTGTTGATTAATTAATATGTGGATGATTTACGTTGTTACAACTAACATAGGTGTAATACATTGGGATAACGCATTAATACAATCATTATATCAAAATGCAATAACAAAAATATTATTATAAAAAATATTTGATTTTGAAATGATTAATTGAAAATTTGTAAAAAATACAATTAATTAAAATTTATACATATCGGTGCATTGAATTATTATGAATTCACAAAAACAATTTATGCCATATTATAGGAATCAGTGCGTGTTAAGGGTTTATATGCACTAGTGCCTATTAATTATATTTAAGCATTGATGACAAATATTGAGAAAAAACACTATTCCTTAAATGATATAACGCACGATTAAATATCGCTTCAAAATTTTATGGTCATGTTTATAATACGTATCGGTGCTTTAAATATAATATGCGCAATTATGCTTTTAATATAATATATGCATTGGTGCATTTAATTTAATACATGCACCGATGCTTACTAACAAAGAATAGTGCCAACATCTCATCTCGAATATTCAAAATTTCACTACCCTTCAGTGCAAAGAGTAATACACTCATCGAGACGCATGGATTATACAAGCACCAGGGTGTCCATAAAATTTAAAAGCACCGGTGCGTTAACTGACTTAGAAAGCATCGATGTTGCATACACAAACAATGCGGAACCAATGCGTAACAATTATAAGAGCATAGATGCTGCATACAACAAAAAGGCCAATCCGATGCACACTATATATAAAAATACCGGTGCCTTTTAATTTATCTGTACTCACCAGTGCTTTTGTATTATGGGCGCACCAATGTGCTTTAACAATACAAGCACCGAAAAATAAAACATCCGTCTGCCTATTTTTTTTAGTTATATGGAACATCTGTTAAAACCTCCACTTCAAATAGCGGAGGTTGTAGCAGAGTTTTTTTTTGAAAGTTTTGCCAAATTGTGTAACACTAAAAACCTCCGCTAGAAAGTGTTCTCCTTGTAGTGTTAGTTGGCTAAACATGTCCTTTTGTATCTATTCTTTGCAAGTCTTAGTGTCATTGTGATTGATGCATTGGATGATCAAATCATGCCAATTCAATCTTACTACAAATTTTATCATTAAAAAAACAAAAATATTCATATAGTTGTAGGAGTTCTTTTACAACACAAATTCTTAAAAAATTCATTAAATAAAATAAACAAATTCCTATGGATTTATAGATGCGTTTTTGTAGTTGTCTTTAAAATTGGTTAGAAATATTTGAACAATAGCATTCCTTAGCACTACCAAAAGTAATTTCTAATATTAGATACTTGACATGTCTACATAAATTGTAAATGGACTACTATAAATGCAACAAACAAAACTTAAGAAAGATTCTGCACTAGAGACATATGAACGCACATAACTATTGCAGAGTACACGAGTCTACACAAATGCTTCTTGAGTTGAATCGTTGGCGCGTTGCCTTGTAGGTAGGAATTTGGGCATCATTCCCTTGACTGGATCACCCACACTAAACATAGAACCAACTATAGCTATAGATAGGGCTGCAATGAAGTTGGGATATGATTTTATAGAAGCCACATAATCCTACATGATTGAAGAATAATTATCCAGTTCATTCTGATACGATACTTGGCCCATAACACTAGACAATAAAGTCGAGTGTTGGAAGTTGCTTGCCACCAAATGTAGAGGCTACGACTATAATCCTAGATTGAGCTAGTTGTATGTGAGGTCAAGAGTGAAGGATATCAAAGACACGAACAAGGTAAAGATGGTAGTGTGGTTACAACACAAGATGAATAACCAAGACATGGTTGAAAAATAGCTAAGGAGATCTCACCTTTGTGGAAGAGATGGTGAACATCTTTAGTGATCTAGACATTGAGTATAGGGTTCTACACATGGATGTCGACCTCCATACAATTCCCAATTTAGCGGTGTCTTCCAACAAGGTCCCGTCAACATTTTTTGCAACCAACAATAACAACACCGATGATTTTTTTCCTCATGTGATCGCATTGGAAAGTTTTCAATGGATTTTCTATGGTTCTTTTTGAAGAGCTCTATCATCATCCATAAACATGCCTCAACTCCAATAGATTTCCAAATTTGTGGCTCATTGTTATCCAAGACCTATGCATTAGATAAATTCCATCAGCAATGCAGGAGGCCAAGTCTAGAGATTCCTCCACCGCTATGTGCAAGTGTGAATGAGTGGGCTTGGCTAAACATTTCTAAGCATGCAATAGAAACATTAAAATCATCTTAACGGTTTGCAAGCATAAACACTAAAATATTTAGGAACTTTGCAACAATTATAGACAAATGGAAGACACCATTCAACAATTGGCATGTCTCAAACAATTAGTCGGATTCGATTTGAGTAGACGGCTAGAAAATTCATGCCACATAACACTTTTTTTTTTAATATTTGTTTATTGTTGCAAATAGTTAATGAGTAAATACTTTCTTTATCCAATAAAAGGTAGATTAATAAAATTTTATGCTTAATTTTATTGAAAAGATAAATGTATGACGATTATCATTTTAGAATTCATAATCATCTAAATAACATTTAAAGAGAAAGATCTATCATTAAATATTATGCATATTAAGGCACAAGTTGAGATGCCATTAATACAAAATTATAAATATTATATTTTTAAGAAAAAAATAATTAATTTATGTACATAGCGTGATGATCACCAATAATCCCTCCTTTTAATGGAAATAGAATGATGTTAGAATACATGGCATAAGCATATTGATTAATTGCATTCCATACACAGAGCACCACATTAATAGTTATGTGTTGTATATATCCATCGTGAATGAGCTCGTCCCCACATTAATAGCCCTATGTTATAAATATCCATTGTGAAGGAGCTCATCCCCTGCTGCGAGAACCAACTTCTCATGCCATGTGGTGTCAACACCTCATCTTCATTGCTTAGCACGTGGTTTCATAGTAACAACTACGTGTAAACCATGTGCAATAGCTTGTCTTTGATATTGCATGTACAATTGTGTATATATGTTCAATTAAAATGTGGACTTTCTTCAAGGAGTTAAATGGTTGTGAAGGTTAAATTATCTTAATTCCTTTTATCAATGCCATTGACATCCATTATCATGAATAAATAAAATTTTGTGGGAACTTGGGCATAATTGTATGAATTTTGTATTCGATATTTCAATGCAATATTTTATTATAATTAATACTTGGTCATACAATATTGCTAAACAAAGAGGTTGATCCATGTGTCGGTCGAGATTTCCTTTCAACCTAGTATCAAGTAGTTAATTCCAAACAACATATATTTACTGAATCAAAACACAACTAGGTTACTCAACAAAACATGCAACATAAACATAAATAAGGAAACCAAATCAAGCACATAAGAACACCGAGATTTTCGGGTAAATCCATGGAAAAACCCTGGAGGGAAAACCAATCCAATGATGCTTTTATTAAGGTAAAAAAAGGGCTCTCTTAACAAGAATAATGGCCCATTGAGAGAATTATACACTACAGATAAACTTGGAAACTTGTGTGCTTCTATACGATCTTATACCAACACGTTTCCCTATGCATCCACGACTTGCCCTTCTCTTTCCCGTGGATGTCCACGCCTTTCCCTTCTCTGACCTACGAATATCCATGCCTGTCTCCTCTGAAACCCGTAGATTTGTATGAAAATCCCATACGACAACCTCCGTACGACTCTACTCTTTCCTCTGGTCTATGTCCTTTGAAACCCACCTATGGTTGCTTCTACTCTCTCTCCTCCTTGCCCTGTATGAACTCTAGATGAAATTACTTCTCCACCTATCAAGATCTTGAATCATGGTCCTTTGTGATTCAACCCTCTCATCAATACTTGGATGAACTCTCTTCACCCAACCAATGAGATCTCCTCACTCTAGTGTAAGCAAAATTCTTTCTTTGCTCCTACACTCCTTTCTAGAAAAAATCCTTCTTTGCTATCCTCAACCTAGGTCTCTCACCAAGTGATTTCCTCTCAAAGTCCCGACTGTGTCGACTCCCTCAACACAAGTGTTTTTCTCCTTCGCCCAACCTTACTTTTATAATCATTTGTTACAATCTATTTCTAAACTCTAAAGTGATATATGGTTGAGATTACTTCTCACACTCACTTAAGATTTAGATTATATGCTGCATGCTAAGCATGTCCTTAAATAACTCAATTCACTGATAAATACATTTTTATTTTAATTAATTCTTTCTAACTAAAGTAAACTCAAGACTAGAATATTTTCGACTACTTCCACATGCAAAACACATGCCTATGTGGAAGTACCTGTCCAATGCTACCAACACTCCCTCTTAGCAAGGAAGGTACTTCTCCCACCTGAATTTTTCTCTATCTTCGCTACCATGCCTACTCTCCAATATTCCTGATTGAATGCTCCCTCTAACACATAAACTATCCCTGCCATGATGGTATGAACTGTATCTAAAGACTCACT
>ML854830.1:41657-55163 GCA_009831015.1 Picea engelmannii | reverse complement strand
TTGTTTTCATTTAGTTGTTTTTAGTTAGTTTAGTTTCTTGTATATTAGTTTTAGTTAGTTAGTTTTAGTTAGTTTAGTTTGTTTTATTTGTTTTAGATAGATTAGTTAGTTTAGGTTAGTTTCCTCTTTGGTTTTCTTAGGACTTTAGGGCGGCCAACGAAGCCGTTAAACCCGTCAGGGTGGTTCATTCCAAACGACTTGGGTTATTTAGACAACCCCGGACCGGTTCCACTCTCTCAGTTGTTGGACGGTCAATTTCACCCGTCAACAGTTGGTTAACTCTATGTTATAACCCTAAATTGCACCACACATGCTTACCTGGCATCAGGCCAACTCATATCCCTTCTTTGCCAAAAAACTACTGAAAAACTCTTCTAAAAACTCCATTTTTAAAAAAGCAAACTCTAGCAGGCCCACTACAGCCCGCGAGCAAACTCTAGCAGGCCCACTACAGCCCGCGGGCAAATGCTAGCAGGACCACTACAACCTGCGTTTGCCTTCAGAATCACAAAAAACGGAAAGTTGTCGACGGAACGAAAAGCTTTGGGTCAGTTAACTGGAACTCCCAGCCATGCATGGCCGAGAGTTCGTCTAAAACCCTAGCCCCTTCTAGCCTATAAAAGAAGGGGTAGGGGTACTATTCAAAGGAGGAAAATCATAGCAAAGAAACTCTGCCCAATTGCTGAATCCGTTTTGTCCCAACCCTTTATCCTTTCCTCAAGCTTTAGAAGAATTCAAGCAAAGTAGTTGGAGGACAAAGAAGAGGAAGAGCCCAGGATCAGGATCAAGGAACAGTGGCCGATCTCTATTATCATTGTAAGTTGATTCATCTTGAGATTAATAAAGAGTACTTTTCCCGTCCCTATGCACGAGTCTAATATGTGTTATTCGATTTATGCTTAATCTCTAACCCTCTAGTAGAACAATAGCATGCATGCGTAGTTTTGCCTTGATTGCAGGATCGCTTTTTGGAAGGAGCAGCAGAAGCAAAAGGGATAGAGCGCGACGGAGGATCTACACCAACCGTCGATAAAAAGGTTAGTTGGTTCTTTCCATGTTTGCATGTGAAAAAAGGTTTTAGGTTTGGGGTAAAAGGTTAAAAGTAATTTCTTAAGGGTCATGATCTGCATGCAAGTTTAAGCCCTAATTTGTTAGTCTGTAGGGTAGAATTTCCCCACAACAGAATTGGCGACTCCACTGGGGAGATTTACTCTTAGGGTTTTCCGGATTTCAGTGAAGGTTTTTGGGTAGTTTAAAGGAATAAAGTTTATGTTTCTTTGTTGTTTTGTTTTCTGTTAGGTCAAAAGCTAGCAGGGAACCTGGTTATAAATACCAGTTTTTCCTTGACTTTTGCTTGACACTCATTATCGGGACACACAGAGGTATACGCGGCCTGCAGAAGGCCTGCCCGCGGGTAATCCGTGCCCTAACCTTCTGTAGCCCGCATTTGAACGCTTGATGCAGAGGTTTCAGTAGCGTGTAGGACTCGGGAAGCTTGAGAGGCAGTCTCCTCTTCCCTGTCAGAAGTTTACCTTCTCAAGGGGCTTTCTAGATCATGTCTGGGTCTTGTTGGTTTACTGTCTTGTTTTCAGTCTGCCTTATTGTGTTGGTTATTCTTTGCATTTGTTTTCTTTTTTGCAAATTTTCCTTTTTTGTTAAAGTAGAAGCATCCAAGCCTTTTAGAGACCCTGGTTATCAATACCAGAGGCCTTTTTCAGGTCTGGGCTGCCTGTGTGTTGTTTTGTCTCAGTTTTTATACAGACCCGCGGCCTGTTTAAGTTTAGCCTGCGGGTACCCGCGCGCAGTTATAGCTCAGCATGCGTTTGCACGCGTGCTGTCTCAGTGACAGTCGCGGGCTTGATTGGTAGCTTTTCAACTTGGGTGGGGCAGTCATCCCCTCCTATGGTGAGAAGAGCTCCTCTCAGGGGTATAGAGTCTGGGGCTTCACAGTCAACAGGTTAGGACATCTTATCCTTAGCTTGTGTTTTTTAGTTGATGTTTTGATAGAAAAGACAAAAAAGAAAAAAAACATTATGGTTTTTAGACAAGTGTTAGAATCGGTGCTTTCTTGATTGTTTTTTCGCATCTTTGCTCTGATTCTTTTGCGATCTGCGCTTTAGGCCAAAGTTTTATTTTCATTCTTTCAGTTTTGTACTTGTCGGCATTTTTCCTGTGTTGCGTCATTTTGCAATTAATAAAAAAAAAAAATTCTCTTGTTTCATTTTCTTCTTAATTTGAGGATTGTGTTGTTGCATCAGTAGCTAGGAAGAAGTCTTTTTGCATAAGTTTTTGTAGTGCATTTAGAGTATAAGTAGCTCGCAGATCTGAGCGAAAGTCCTTTATATTTACTGCATGAAATCTTAGTAAATCTGAAAAGAAAAGAAGTCTTTCTTGTTGAAAAATTGTTGGTTTTGCATTTTTGTAAAAGTTTTGTTTCCAAGCATTTCTTGTTCATTTTGCTTTGAGTCTTTGACACACCATCAGTTTCACTTTCATACCTTGTGACTTAAAAACCCCATTAAAATCAACGCTAATTAAAATCAACTAGACTTTTTGTTTGTAGGGTTCATACACTAGCTCAGGACTAGGGCCTTGGAATAGGTTGGAGAGTAAATTCTCCAAGGCCACTCAAACCAAACATTGGAGTCTGTCAATAGGGAGTGTAGAAGTCCAGTTACGGAAAGTTATACGGGACCCCCCTCTAACACAGGGGCTAAAGACGAGGTCGCGTAAGGAAAGGTAGCGGAGATAACCCCTCCAAAGTTGGACCGAGCGTTGTGGAGAACACATATCGAGGATTTGTTAAGGGATTCCGTCATTTGCATTTTCCACGGAGCTTCGTGGGTCTCGAATCCGTTCGAGGTCCTCAGTCGTCTTCCGGACCATTTTCTCTCGATACCCTTGACAGGTTTTGGGCTTGATACCCTGCTCATTGTGGTCTACCCGACTATCGACTATACCCGCATGGTGACTGTTCACGTGCTGGCAAACTAGTTGCCAATCTTTTCTAGGGACATACACGGGTGAGTGAGGGGGTATACCGTGGTACCTAGGACAGACATCGAGCCACGCTTTGCAGAGTATACCCGGAGGGTGCTTCCGTATTTGAGTTGCACTTGCACTGGTAAGTTGCTCTAGTGTTGGTTGTTGTAACTGTTCTTCCAACTAGTTTAGTGCTTGTTTGATTTATCTTTTAGGGGCTTTCTTTTAGCGAGTGTTACTGTTTGTTCGTGTAGAATACCTTAGTGTGTCGTGAATCTTCTCACACAGAGGAGGATTCAGAGCTCCGCCAGTCACGAAGGCTTCTGGGTCTACCGCCAGTTATACTGGAGCCACCCCCGACACCATTGAGGCGGAAGCTAGACCAAAGAGGGTCTTTCGAAGCAACCGGGTTTCAAACCATTGAGCCCGAACAACTCCCGGAGGAATCAACCGCCAATCTTGGATCGGTTGAAACCTCAAACACTGATACTTGGCCGGACATTATTGTGCCAATTCAATTTTACGAAAGCCTGTCAGTGCCTAACCCAGTTATGGAACCAAACGTTGTTACTTCCTCTGGGAATTCTTCCATTCTCATCACTGTTGCTACCACAGGAGAAGCTTCTCCTAACTTGCCTTTGTCGACGATCCGGGCCACCATGTTCTCGGCCGCAACTACGTCGCACAGTGGACCGACCCCATCTATCGCAGTGTCCACACCTCCTTACACACCTAGTGCGACAGGCCCTTCGTTTTCATACGGTATGCCTAGTTCAGGTACAAGTCCTGCACTCACTCACTCCACTTTACAGAATTTGGGTCTGGGGGCAGAGAGCTCTAACGCTCCTCTGCAAGGTCAACTTGGGGGCATTTCTGTCCCTTTCAATGCTTTTCCTTACGTTGGAGGTCATATCCCTCCTTCGTCCCCTTCGCTTGGTGGATTGCATCAATAGTCCGTCGGGCAACCTGCACACACGAGTTCATTTGGAGCCGGGAGTCAAGGAACACCTGTGCAAACTCATCCGGTAGGTTTGTCACCATTTGTTTGGAATGGGACGTTTGGTAATAACACTTTTGCATCCGTTGCTTTCCCATCTGGGGGCACACCCATTTTTGGACAGTCTACGTCGGCACAGGGTACTATTCCTGCGCTGCGGGCACATATACCAGGACCTTGGAACTCAGGACAAGGATCTGTTCCTTCATCTGGAATGTCGTTCTGGGGTAATTCTTTCCACAGTCAATGGAAGCCCGGACAGACCTCTATGCCTCTCCCCTCGGGACTGGCATGGGTTAATCCTTTCCAAAATCCGTCAAACACGATGAATTCCCACCATCCTATGTCCTTCATGGGGAATCAACCAATGATGTCTCCTCAGATGCAAAACCCTTACGCTGGTCAGGGCCATGGTTTCTACCAGAACCCGGGCCAGCAACCAAACTTTTCTTGGCAACCTGGTACCAGTCAAACTCTAGGACCCTTTTATCCAGGCTATCTGGAACAACCTAAACTACCATTCTTGACGACGTTACACTTTCCAGATTTGACACGGTTGTTAAATGATCCTATATGTCACGATCCGCATTGGCCTCCTATGCCAACGAAGTTGCCTTCGGACATTCCAAAGTTCGAGGCCAAGCCTAATGAAGATCCAGGTGATCACGTGACTACTTTCCATCTCTGGTGTTCATCTAACTCACTGAAAAATGACTCCGTCCAGTTGTGATTGTTTCAACGCACTCTCATTGGGAGTGCCGCGAAATGGTACATAGAGCTTGATCATTCACGATATTCTTCTTTTGGCGAACTGGCGATGGCCTTCCTTAACCATTTCCAGTTACCTGTGAGATACGACGCCGGAACAGAGTTGCTACCACTTTCGAGCAGACGACAGTGGACCATATCTTGGATCATATTCGAGAGTGGCGACGCCGAAAGAGTCTTATCAAGGTACCCGTCCCACCAACATTCCTGCTTGAGTGGTTCCTTAAGTCTTTAATTCCGCAGTTATCCAAAGACATCGCGACTTTAGGGGTTTTCTCCGAGGAAGATGCCATCATGAGGGCTCAACAGTTTGAGCTTATTTATTCTCAGTCTGGTCTATTGTATACCATCCTGCCGGATGCACCACGATCGATTCTGGATAAGACCAGAAAGAGAGTCGGACCACATGCTGACGGTATCGTTGATTCGGCACAAACTAAGCCCGTCGAGCAATTGACAAAATAATTGTAGCAGTTATCTATACAGCACTCAGCGGCCAGCCAGACTACTGCTTTGGCTGCTCCTCCTACTCAAACGTCGGAAGTACACTCCGTACAGACGTCTAACCCAAAGGTCAACCAGCAGCCCGAAGGGAAGAAAAAACAACGCAAGAAGAGTAAGGGGGATAAAAAACCAACTGATAATGCTGGCAAGGGCACCACGGAAAAGAGGAAGGCAAGGTATCCATGCAGCCTATGTGTGGAAGACCACCCGACCCATCTATGCCCTCGACTTGCAGAGGCCCAAAATTTTGTCACACAGCAACAGCAAGCCGTGTTGACTAATCCCTTTCAGCATGGGCAAAATTTAACTCAAGCCTCTACAAGTGTCGAAGTGGGCAGCCAAGAAAACTGCCCTCCCCCAAACAATTCATCTTCCGTGAACATATACATGGTTAAAAGTGATGCTTTCATAACAACTAGAGCGCACGACTATAGCAAACCAAGCGCCACTGAGAAGGGTAAGGAAGCCGAGATCCCATCTCTTCCTCTACAGATCGAGAAGACGTTGGGTGAAACAATGACACGCATTCCAAAAGGTGCGTTCAAGTGAGATTCTCACAATCCAAATGCAAGGGCCGCCCAGAACTACTCTATGGTGGAAGATTTATCGCAAACCCCTTGTGCTATGTCCACTTTGGAGGTCCTCCAAAGTTGCCCTGCTCAGAGGAAAGCCTTGTTGACTGCTTTAGGCTCTACTGAGACTTGTAACCTGGGTACCATCATGTTAGATACGACTGACTTGAAACCTCGTTTGTCTTACCACGTCGCATTTCAGATAGTAGTGGCTCATCCCACGAAAAATTTTACACAGAATATCTTTCGCACGGTGGTCGACGAGGGCGCTTCGACTTGCGTTATGTCATTAGCATGCTGGAAAGCCATTGGTCAGCCTGAGTTGTCTCCATCACCGACTCTCCTCACTGCGTTCGACGGTCGTTCTTTCCGACCACATGGCATCATTCCTTCTTTCCCTGTGCAGTTAGGGGGAAAGACCGTGTGCGTCGAAGTAGAGGTAGTCGATGCCCCCATCAACTACAATCTCTTGTTAGGTCATAGTTGGACTTATGCTATGCAAGCAGTGGTCGCTACAATTTTCTGAGTCTTATTGTTTCCACATGAAGGTCGGATAGTGACCATTGATCAGTTGTCTTTCTCTCGACCTGACCCAGCTTTGGGGGCATCCACGGTTCCCATGGTTGATAATCCTCAAGCCGGTGTCCTTAACATAGGAGTTGGTTTGTGCCCATCTTTGATGGGTACCTTCGATTACCCGCCTCCTCATGGCGATGTCAAGTTTATATCGAACCACCACAAGGCTGAGATTTTCCATGTTTCGTCGTTCCGCACGACTTATTTTCAGGATCCGTGGATTCTTCCTTCCCCATCAGACACGATGGATGCGACGGGGCATGCGGGCATGTCTACGCCCTTGTCGGTCGTTGAAGTAGCATACTCTTTGGTTCAGCAAGCTTCAGCTACTCCTGATCCGATTCCCGCACAAGAGTTAGATCCACTCCTCGAGCCTATCTGGGCTCAGGATTCTCTTGCCAACACCGATTCGTTAGATTTAGTCTTGCCTTCTGATGAAGCAGTAATCGACGCAGTGACTAGTCTGGACAAACCTTGGAATGATCTTCATCACAGATCATATTTCCTCCCAGAGTTACACCGAATCAAGGCAGGATAATTCCCTATCACCATGACGGGAGATCAGTTGTGTCCTATTAACCTCTTAGATACACAGGAAATTTATGCTGAGGGAAATATGGCGACTATCGCTGAAACTATACCTATCAATATCTCCAGAACTCCTGGCGTCATAGACAATGTTTTCGTCGGAGCATACAGCTCCCCCGAGGAGATGCCAGGCATTGACCCACAAAGTGTCTATCATGAGCTACCTTTGTTGTTTTTCAAGCTCGCTTTGAGATCCGAAAGAAACATCCGGCGAGACTGCATTTATGCTTTTCGATCTCGTCCGGATTAACTGAGAAAAGTAACCATTATGGAGTCTTTTTTAAGCCCTTTTCAGACTCCTTAAAGATGAAAAGATTGTCGAGTAACCTTGTTTCTTCACACTCGTTAAATTGGTCTAGAAGAACGTTCCTTAAACGGGTCTCCTTTTAAGCCCTTTTCAGACCCTCTTAACATGAAAAGATTGTTGAGCGATCTTGTGGCCTTTCATGCTCGTTAAACTGAAATTTGAAGTCACGTCTTTCCGGCGGTAGTTTACCCCTTTTTCGGTCCAGACGGCCAACTGTATGAACAAAGGAATACTCTATTGAATTCCCATTCTTTAGAAGAGTATCCTCAGGTATAATTTTATTCCTTTTTCAGGCCTGAGGGGCTAAATTTACGAAAAAGAAACCCCCCCGGAGTCCATAGTTAACCTCTTTTCAGACTCCCTAAAATTGAAAAGATCGTCGAGTGACCTTATTCTTTCACACTCGTTAAAATGGTCCAGAAGAACATTCCTGACGGAGTCCATAGTTAAGCTTTTTTCAGACTCCTTAAAATTGAAAAAATAGACGAGTGATCTTGTCCTTATCACACTCGTTAAAATGGTTTTGAATTGATGTCTAATCGGTGCTAGTTTACCCCTTTTTCGAACCGACTAGACTATTGTCGAAAAAGGTACCCCAATGGAGTTGCCTTTTATGCTTTTTCAGACTCTCTAAATATGAAAAATCACCGAGATTCCCTTCTTTGGGCTTGTTAAACTTACATTGAAGGACGTTACCATTGTGTGTTCTATCAACCACATTTGCATCCTTTACCCATCAGCCTAGTAACAGTTTGTTTTTGCGTCTTAACACCTTTGGCCACTGGAGGATTTTTCCCGAGTATCATTTCCCTAGAACATCAGTCTTGTCCTTGTGCCTTGAGCTTGTATGTTTGCGGTGCTCGTCCCTCCAATGTAACGTAATATTCCTTTATTCTTTTTCAAAATCATCAAAAAGAACAAAAAAAAATCAAATATACCCCAAAAAGAGGATGGGAAAAGTATTTTCTTTATTGGCAGCATCATGAGTCGCCCTTGGATAAAGCACATATGTCTGTTTGATTCATCAGACCTTAGGATGTAGTACGACCTTAGGAAGCTTTGCTCGCTATATAGAGTTGTGTCCTCCACCGTTTGGTTACTCTTCCAAACATATGGAGAGTTTGCGTTGCCTCCTTCTTCGTAGATTTATGATTAACATATATGCTGCCTGAGTCTTATCACTTGTCGTGCTATTGTCCAAGGGAAGTTTGTCACTAAGACAACCCTAAATTGCACCACACATGCTTACCTGGAATTAGGCCAACTCATATCCCTTCTTTGCCAAAAAACTATTGAACAACTCTTCTAAAAACTCCATTTTAAAAAAGAAAACTCTAGCAGGCCCACTACAGCCTGTGTTTGCCTTCAGAATCACAAAAAATGGAAAGTTGTCGACGGAACGAAAAGCTTTGGGTCAGTTAACTAGAACTCCCAACCATGCATGGCCGAGAGTTCGTCTAAAACCCTAGCTCCTTCTAGCCTATAAAAGAAGGGGTAGGGGTACTATTCAAAGGAGGAAAATCATAGCAAAGAAACTCTGCCCAATTTCTGAATCCGTTTTGTCCCAACCCTTCATCCTTTCCTCAAGCTTTAGGAGAATTCAAGAAAAACAGTTGGAGGACAAAGAAGAGGAGGAGCCCAGGATCAGGATCAAGGAACGGTGGCCGGTCTCTATTATCATTGTAAGTTGATTCATCTTGAGATTAATAAAGAGTACTTTTCCCGTCCCAATGCACGAGTCTAATATGTGTTATTCGATTTATGCTTAATCTCTAACCCTCTAGTAGAACAATAGCATGCATGCGTAGTTTTGTCTTGATTGAAGGATCGTTTTTTGGAAGGAGTAGCAAAAGCAAAAGGGATAGAGCGCGACGGAGGATCTACACCAACCGTCGATAAAAAGGTTAGTTGGTTCTTTCCATGTTTGCATGTGAAAAAGGGTTTTAGGTTTGGGGTAAAAGGTTAAAAGTAATTTCTTAAGGGTCATGATCTGCATGCAAGTTTAAGCCCTAGCTTGTTAGTCCGTAGGGTATAATTTCCCCACAACACTCTAACCTTGAAGTACAGATTTGCATCAACATCACTTTTTTGAAAGCCTGGGATTTTAAGAAAGCCATCAATTTTGTCATACCAAACTTTGGGAGCCTGCTTAAGACCATACAATTCCTTCCTTAGCTTTCATACATTAGTGCCTTTGTTATGCAGTATAAAACCATATGGTTGTTCCACAAAGACCTCTTGTTCAATCTTTCCATTCAAGAATGTTTTTTTTACATCCATCTTATGTAGCTTCCAACCAAGTATGGAAGCTAAAGAAATAATAGATCAAATGGAGGTATACCTGGCTACAGGAGAAAAATTCTCTCCATAGTTGATTCCTTCTTTCTGAGTGAAGCCTCTGGCTACAAAACTTTCTTTGAAATTTTCCACACTTCCATCAGTTGCATGTTTGATCTTATAGACCCATTTGGAAGAAACCATAGACCCATTTGGAAGAAACCACTGATTTTTCTTTTGGCCTTGGCACAATGTCTCAAACATTGTTTTTTATAATAGACATGTATTCCTCAAGCATGGCATCCTTCCATAGTTGTAATTTATGTGCTTCTTCAAATGAACAAGGTTCGGCATCACTAATGTTTCTCATCGGTGCAACATAGCCTCCAAACCTATGAGGCCTCTTTCTTTCCCTGAAAGTTACTTTGGGAGCAGTTATCCTTTCTGTTTCCCGCACTATTTCTTTAAGCCACCTTGGCTTCCTTTTGGCTGGAGGTTATTTAAGAGTTCTTTATAACACTTCAGAAGGTTCTAGGGGCTCATTACTTGTCCCTTCACGAGGTTCCTCCCTCTAATCATCTGACTCTTCATTTTCAAAAGAGGGTGAAGCTGTTTGAACTGTTTCTAAATCCTGTTGAAGCTCTCTTGATTTCTTAAATGTGGCTTCCTCATGGAAAGTCACATCTCTGCTTACCTCTATTTTTCTTTGACCTGGTACATAAATCCTGTAAGCCTTGGAGTTATCATTGTACCCCACAAACACCCCTTTCTTTCCTGAGCGTTCCATCTTTTTCCTCTTTTCCTTAGGGACATGAATATACACAAGACATCCAAATATCCTTAGATTCCCTACTTCAGTTTTGATCCTTGAGAAGAATATTTCTCATAGTTCAAGGTCCTCTAAGGTGAAAGTGATCTTGGTCTTCCAAGGGGGCCAGTTCCTAGCTACGTCTAGCCTATCTTCTACCCGCATCTGGGACACCAATATGGTTGTCCACTAAAGTTCACACTGATGCTAAAACTGCACAAGATCACTGCATCACTCCTATCAACACAAGTGTGAAAAGAGACAGTAGAACTACAATCTCACTCCTAACAAAACAGATGTGAAGAGAGACTGGCTAAATCAGCCTCACTCATGTCCACACAGGTGTGATAAGAGGATATCCACAAGTGTCAAAAATCAGTTCTGCAACTTTCAACAAATCTTCCCACAAACTCTGTCAACACGTTGTCCAAAAATATGCCAACTTCTTGTCACAAAATTGTCCATTGAATGCACTAGAAATCAGCAAGTCGTTTCCACCAAGGGCTCTGATACCATGAAGAGAAACGAGGTACTATCAAGCTACTAAAATTGATCTGTCTTTGATCAGATTTTAGGCTTTAAGTTTGAACTTCCAAAACTGTCTTTTGTTTCCTTTTAGGACAGCGATCTATTTAGTAACTTTTTGCTGATAATTTTTGTGGTTAAGTGTCCTTTTGAGGTGCCATTGCAAGTGTTTTCATACCAATGATTAGCACATACAATAATATTCAAAAACACATAACACTCCTCTTAATCTTTACAACTCTAAATGTTGATCTACACTTCTAAGGATGCATGAAATTGACACATAGGTTTTTGGTCAACATGACCCTAAAAAAACCCCCATGGGGAAAACCAATTTGGAGTAGATGTATATAGGACTCAAAGCAAAAAGAAAAACACGGAAAACATATACAAGTGAATATGTTACAATAGAAACCCTTCTCGAAAGCCTTGGAGTCCCTTGAAGATGTCCCTACCAGCCTCTTGAAGCAAGGCACCCTTTGTCTTGTTGTGCCCCTCTTGCTTTGTTATCCTTTGGTCCTCTTCCTTTGTGCCTTTTCCTTGACCTTGCCTTCGCTTGTGCCTTTAACCTCTTGCTTGCCTTTGCCTCGCCCTTGTTGAATCTCCCTTCTCTCAAGAGTGCCTCCCTCCAAAGTGATGGTGAGCACTTAGCTCAAGTGCACCCCTCCTCAAGAAAAAACTCAATAATAGAGTGTGCCATCCCTTGCCATGCACCCTCCATCTCCCATAGAGTGTGCCTCTCCTCAACAGAAAAGAAACCTCCTCAAGGAGCACCCTTCCTCTTCTTAATGCACCTTTTCTCCCAAGAATGCTCCCCTCCAAAAGCACTTCCACCCCTCTCTAGATGTATGCGCCCTCAAGCAAGAATTATCCCATACTCCATGGTAGACACTCCATGGGGAACTAGACCCAAGATATGGCTCCTCCCAAACCCTTGACCTCATGTGTCTTCTCCTTCTCAAGATATGCGCCCAAGTGCTCTCCTCTTTCTCCTATCCTATCAAGTGAAGAATGAATCTCATCTTTGACCTATTCCCTCCTTTAGCCTCTCTTCAACCAAATCCTAAAACATCAATGGCCTAGATCCAATCTAGCCATGACTAATCAATGGGTGATATTTAATCCTAAAATCTCACTTCAGAAACCCACTTTCCTTAGTTTGACTCGTGTCCTTTAACTCACCCACAAAGTGAATTAAATGTCACTTTAATGACTTAAGTGACATATTTCACTTTGAACAAACTCCTAAGTCAAAGTGAAATTAGAACATAAAGTAAAGTAATGAGGGTAATAGTCTCCCCCTTTGTGTTTAGAGACTCACAAACACAAGGGGACCACTTTCCAAGGTACCCAAATCTCAAAATTCTCCTCCTAGCGGCTTGGTATTTAACAAAGCCCAATAGTCGTCTAGGGTTAGGATTTTGACTTCCTCAACCTTTAATTGTGCTAAGGTTTTGGAACTTGTAGATTTTTCTTGAAATTCCTAACGTGGCTAGCCCCATATGCATGAGTAACAGGGGATAACGTGGCATCCTCTAGTACCATGGTGGTCAAAATGATAGGCTAACTTGCAAGAGGTATAACGTTTGCATACGATCTTCGATTCATGCATGGTATACACTATTGGAAAGGTCTCAAAGTGTATAACAACTTCACGATTGTGGGCATAAGTTTTGAATTACATAACCAAAAAAACTCCATTTAATGTCTCAAAATGACTCTAAAAGGTTTCGACCCCCAATTTTCCAAATTGGGACCCGCCACTAAAGTGACCCTACAAGTTGATTCCTTCAATTTTTTCCACTCTAAAAGCATCAATATAGATGTCAAATAATATAATGATGCAATCACGATCAATCTTGATCCATGGTGCTAGCCCATTAAGGATATTTATTTCATTACTAAGATGTTTAGCAGAGGAGAGGATTTTCTCTAGTTCCCTAATCTCCCACTTGGAATTGCAGGAGATAATCAGCTGGAATATGTGTCGAGATACGTCTGTGCAAAAATTGTTGACCGAGTGACTTCAAGGTTACTAGTGGCCAGTTGCATTTACATGCATTTGGTGCAGAGGAGGTTAGGTGCCTGTCACTTATGGTCATGACATTGGCACTGATGATCGGCAGCACATTAGTTTCCCTCTAATGCATTATGGAGATACTTGAGTTCAAATGCCTAGATTTATTAGGTGGTTTGCCATTTTTTGCAACAATTTTGTTCTACTCAAGATAATTTCCATGTTGTGGTTGATGGTAGGATGGCCTTCCCATTTACTTTGAAGTTATTTACTCTATATTTTGAGAGGTTTATAACCACTCAATTAACATTTCATCGCCTACCTCCTAGGCCAATGTTTGATGTGCGTATGTGCATGTGGGGGTAGATGTTTCCCAAGAGGGGATAGCTAGAGTACTCATGTAGGCCAATGAGTTTAGATGTTTTGAATTTGTTATCTAGTAAGAAAAATTAAATCCTTGACCTCATAGAGTACCCATATGTAGGGATGGATTGACAATGACATGCAAACACCCTATTTAACCAAACAGAGCCACTAGATGTTAAAGGTATATTACAATTATGTTTTGATTAATCTAGTTGCATA
>ML854830.1:12888-25012 GCA_009831015.1 Picea engelmannii | reverse complement strand
AACAAATGCGAATGATTAGTGGAGCATGTACAACATCCTACGGAGCGAAATTTTGTAGTACATGGAGATGATTCATGGCATATCCCAGAGATGATAACTATATCAGCCCTATCCAGCATAAGATACAGAAAGAATGATAATTATCTCATCCAACCTATGCTTACAGGATGCTTGACATAGCCTTGTTTTGGTTTGTTGTCAAACACAATGGAGATCTCATGTCTTAGATGAGATGACATGGTGGTTGCATTGGCTCTTTGATTTCACTTGGCATTTGCAACTTCCTATAATAGAGTAGGGAAGAAATTAAGCTCAATATTCACGAGCAATAGATTTCATTTATGTTCTCTTTGTCATTTTGGGATTATGCCTTTATTTGCAGTGCCCCTCGAGAATTAGTAGTTAGAAGGAATTCTCAAGTTTTTGTAATGAATTAGTGTTGGCTTAGATCTTCCTTTCACTTCTTGGTCTGACCTAGGTTTAGATCTGAATAGGTTTCCAAGAAAACCCTCTATGACTATCGGCCCTCCTGATAAAACAGAAGGCAACGTTGCACACAAAGCACACAATGCAGTATCACCCGAGATAGCTCTATGGGTGACTACAATGCTCAAGTCCTTGCAATCTAGGAATGAGTGGGGATCTGGGAATATATTCTTGCTTTTCTTTATGCGTTAAACTTTTTACTAATTCAGGTATTCCTAGGATTCATTCACCTTTAGCCTCATGCATGCATGATAATACATCTAGTTATTCATTCATTCATAAACTGATCATTAACCGAAAGTAAGCACTCAATAAAGCATCACATAGAACACAGGCTTTACCGTGGTTCACCCCCTCCTGGCCTACGTCCACAAAGATTTGGCTTCTCTGCTCTTTATTTAGTCTGCGGCAAAATATGGCGTTGCGTGCATTCCATCTTCAATCATACAATCATGATGAGGTTAAGGAACCTCTGTGAGGCAGACTAGATCACACCAGGCTCCTTAACCTGTGACCTAACCCTCCAAATCTAGCTTACTTGACTCTTCTACCACCTTATTACCATCATAGTAACATTATCAATTCCCCGAACCTCTAACCTAGACCTCCTAACATTATTTATACTATTTTACAGGCTTATAGTCATTACAATCTTTATCAAAAACCCTAACCCTATCATGGTTGGGCTTGCCTACCTGCGTGCCACATTGATTCTCCTCTTCCATGTTGTTTTTCCTTCTTTTTTTGCATGTTGCTTTCTCGCCATCTATTGCACGGGCTCCAAAATTAGGTCTTTCCCAAAATAGACCTTTTCTCCAAAAGTATGCATGTGCCCAAAATAGACTTCCTTCTCAAAATAGGCCTGCACCCAACATGCCCCCAACATTGACATGTGGCTCCTCCCAAGCCACTTAGGTGGTGCATGCTCCCAAAACTGCCCTGTCCAAACCATGGAACTTTTCTACTACTTCCCTTCCTTTTGCCTTGATATGCACAACTTTTCCTGTTAGCGCCTCCACTGACTGGGTTGTTATCTCCTCCTGCATCAATGTTGTGCCCTCTGTATGTCCCTGTGCCATACTTTTATTTTCTTCCTCCGATTGCACAATCATTTGCGTTGCTCGTTTGACTTGTCTTTCTTGCTTCTTTGTCTGCGTGGTTTTCAAGTTTGTCTACAGCTTCTTCATGTCTTGAGTGCCCTTCAAGTGCTCTGTGATGCTCATTGTTTTCTGCCTTTGCTTGAGATCTTGTATGGTAGCATTGATTGTCTCCTCTTCTTAGTCCCAATGTTGGACCTTCTCATATTCTTTCAGGATATTCCATATCTGTATTGTTCTGTCGAACAACACTTCTACTTCCCTTACTTATTTCTCCATCTCAACAATCTGGAGTGCATATTGTTGTTTTTTCTATTCTCGGACTTCGAGAGGAGTCCTAGGATTGAGCCTTTCTTTGAGATCCTCAATTTCCTGCTTATATTTATCAATTGTCTATGAGATCATGTTGATCTTCTCCTCTGCACTCGTCTCAAGTGCTTGCGCGCTCTCTGGGATGCAATCATAAACCGATGTTAATCCTCGTTCTAATTTATATGTGTGTTCTTTCTCCTCCTCCTTCTCCAAGGTCAGTTGGTCGCATGTGATATGTATCATTTCAGCAACCCCTCTACCCACCTCCGATTTTCTTGCATCAACGCGGGCTCTAGACTACACCTCTTGCATTACGATGGCATGGAGTCCGTACAATGCCTTGGTGGGTATTTGTGCCATGACAACCTAAAATTTCTCCACGTCCCCCATGGCTTTCTACGCAATCTCCTGATTCATTATGATCAATTGGCGCGTGACTGTAAAAGTCTCCCTATCTTGAACTACCAACTACACTCTCTCCTCTCCTTCTTTTTGCGCAGGTGGTCATTGTGTATCTTCCTATTGTTGCATTGTGGCCTGTGGACCTGCTTGGCTCCGTAGTTGTTGTAGATTCTCATGGACATATATGAGCTTGGCCATGATCTCTTCTCGTTCCTCCTCTGCAACGCAAACCACTTCTTCCCCCCTATCTTGGACCTTGTTTGCGGCTAGCTTCGCATCATCCTCTGTCAAGGTGATGACTAGGTCTTCTATGTCATAATTCCTTTTATTGCGCGCCTCTTTTTACGATGCTATCTTCCTTATTCTCTATGAGGGCTGCGCCCCACTTGTTGTACCCAAGATCCTTTCTTTTCCATCCTGTGAAGTATCTTTCTTTCCGATCTGTAGTTGGTTACTTATCCTTGTTGTTGTCGTTGTTCTCCTTGGTTGTTTTGGTACTGTGTTTCTCCTGGTTGGCTGATTATGTGTTGTGGTCATTCTAGTATTATTTGTCGGGCTATTTGTTGTGGCTACAGAGCCTGCTTCAGCCTTGTCTTTAGGCCTAGAGGATTGCACCGTGATTGGCCTTGTTGCTAATTTTTATACTAGAAGTTGCCACTGCGCAGGCCAGTCCTTGACTATCCAGTCCACCTCCTCCTTCGTGATGTAATACTGCATTTCTAACCATGCTTTCTTTGGAACCCTTGCGTCCTGGATCCACATGTGGTGTCAAGATGCCTTGAACTTGGATATCCCTTCAGTCTCTTGGATCACCTCCACAGGCATGCGCCATACATTAGTTGTGGATTGTTGTATCTCTTCCAACAACATCGCAAAAACTGTGTTGTTTGCTTGTTGTGTCTTGTTATCCTTGGATTGCCAGAGGGACTCATATATCGCCGCATGACATTTCCCCATCCTATCCAAGAATGCTGAGAATTTTGGCTCCTCCCATCCTGCCAATGCTATCAGAATGATTAGCCAGGAGTAATGGAACTCAGTTCCATTGTCCTGCACATCTTTACAATCTATCAAAAACTGGTCCAACAGGTATGGCACCCAACTGAACATTACTTATTTCGCGCACTGCGCTGCTACTGCAATAACACCTGCTGGCGCTTCTTCTTTTCAAATTTTAGCATTTCCTTAATAGTTTGCAAGCCATGAGCTTGTTGGTGAACCTTGTTTCATTATCGTTGATATCCTTGAGTACGATGCCTCTATTTCCCCGACTAGTGCCAAACTGCGCTTTGACCAACTTTGTTATTTCCTTCTCGCGCACCTTGTTATCCAGGTATTCCTCCGATTGTGCGCCAACTGTCGGTAGTCTAGTGATCTTGGCAATCAATGCCACATCTATCTGTACTGGCCTATCCATCCACATGATGCCTCCATGTTCGCGGGAGACTAGTTGCTTAACGCAGAGCCCGACATTCTTACCGCGCCCAAAATGCAGTATATCCAATAGGTTCATAATGCTTGAGTTATACAACCTGGTTATCCATTACGAGGGCTCCATTATTGTTTTACCCAAAGGTCCAATTTCCCCTGTGTTTATTAAATAAGTCTCCTCGACCAAATCTGGGAATTTGGCCGCATCGCGCACATCATGGTATGCGTACCTATGTTTCGGTACATTTCCCAGCATATCATCCACATTGATAATTGCGTCTGAGAGATAAGGGAGTGTAATATCCATGGCATATTGCGCCTTCCTTTTCTGTCCCATAGCAGATGGGCCTTCATCTGCTAGGTATGTGTTCTCTTCTTCCCTTTCGGACTCTGATCGGTCGGTGATATCCTCGACCAACACTTCCTTGCGTTTGTAGGACTGTCATAGTCCCATTGTTTCGTCGGGCTTCGCAGGGGTGTTAGGGTTAGGGTTCGAAATACCATTCCATGCCCTGGAGCTATTCCCTATTTCTCCTTGTTGTGATGTTGATGTTTCCTCTTCAACCCATGTCGGGCTGATTGATTTTGTGTCTGAGGTGGTAACATCTTCCAACTCTACCACGTTCTCGGGTTGTGTCATTCTTTCCTTACACCTTTGGCCCTGCCGAGTAACCCGGACATACTGGCCTAGCACGTCGAACTTAGGTGGGGTCATCTTCTCTCTAATTGACACACTTGTTTACTTCTACATAAAATGCTATCCAGGGCACGCACTATGTTTCTCGCTCTATGCTAAAAAATCACTAAGTATGGAATAAACGTGTTCTTTCCGCCTTTTATAGACTCGTTCATGTCAGTTTCTCACTTTTTGTGTGCATTTTCATTGACTGTAATTGTTCATGCACGTTGTCTTCCAATATCGTCGCAGTAATTGTTGCGTGCGACTTTTTCCGCTCATTGAGGTGTAGTTAACTTCTACGTCTTTTTGTTTTTTTCTTCCTTTTTCTACTTTTATATTCTTTTTTTTCTCCCTTTTATTTCTTTTTATCATATTTTTGTTCTAATCTCTACTATAATACATTATATACATGCCTTTCCCACTGCATTGTAACTTTTAAAGGTTATTAGGTCAAATGTCCCTGTACAATTTCAGACAACTACCATTGATCATCCCTTTCAGTTATGTTCCTCCCAAATCTTGAAGTTGTACAGATCCTCCATCTGTGACAGTGTTTACTTCATATGGTCCTAGCCAATGCATTCTAAACTTACCTGGATTTTGAGAGAATTTACTAGCATAGAGTAGGACTAGGTCTCCCTCCTTAAAACTCTTCTTCTTAATATGTCTATTAGGACTAGGTCTCCCTCCTTAAAAATCTTCCTCTTCCATTTCCATTAGTTGACTTAACCTTTCCTTTACTGCATCTCTTTCTGTCATGTTGGTAATTATTGCTATGTGCAGACTGGGTACCAAAAATTCTAATGGAACCATTGCTTCCTACCCATACACCAATCTGAATGGTATCTATCATGTCAACTTCTTACATGTGGCCCTATATGCCCACAGTAATGCTAGTATTTTCAAGTCTCAATCATCTCTGTTGACATTGCAAATTTTACTCAGAGAATTTTCCAATATTTTATTGAAAGCTTTTATTGTTCCATTTTCCTGAGGGTGGTATGGTGTACTCTTATGGTGATAGACCTAAAACTCCTCAGTCATATCCCTAATGGTATTATTAATAAAATGAGTGCCTTGGTCACTCATCAAAATCCTTGGACATCCAAATCTAGTGATCACTCAAACAAGAAATGGGTTGTTGTCTTTGCGCTACAATATTTGACTGGTGTTGCTTCTGTCCATCTTGTCAAGTATTCAGTTGTAGTAATGATATATCTAGCTCTTGATCTTTTTTTTCATGGATTGATTGGTCCAAAAAAGTCTATTGCCCATTTTTCAAATACTTGTAGAGTCACTTGTGGTCTTAGAGGCATCTCATCCCTTCTATTGGGTTTTCCAACCCTCTGATAGACATCACATTTCTAGCAATATTCCTTGACATATTTATGAATTGGTGGCCACCATAATCATGTGTGCGATACCTTCAGCGCAGTAGCTTTGCCTACATAGTGTCCTCCAACTATTCCTTCATGAGCTCCTGTAAAAATTATGGGTCTTTCATGTTCCAACACACACCTTCTCAAAATGTTATCTACGCTCATCTTGTATAAATTTACTGCAATAAGTTGATAGTCTGCAACTCTGACTACTAGATTTTTCTTCTGCGCAATGTTAAACTGCTATGGCACAATCCATGTACTTAAGTATTCAATAATATCAACAAAGTATTCATCAATGACCTGTACTGAAAATAGTTGCGCATTAGGGAAGTTTTCTTCCAAGTTAGTAGGTTCTTCTCGATTAGTTACCCTTGACAGGTGATCAAGTCCTGCGTTTAGCTTCCCTGGTTTGACTATCAATTCGAAATCAAGTTCTTGAAATAACAATAGCCATCTACAGATACTCCCCCCCAACACTACCTTGTTGACTAGATATTTGAGGGAAGAATGGTCTGTGAACATTTTAAAATGTTTACCCAGTAAGTAGTTCATGAACTTTTTAAGTGCATATACCATGGCTAGGCCTTCTCTTTCTATGGTTTTGTAACTCTTCTCTTCTTCTGACAATTTTCTGCTTGCAAAGGCTATAGGATGGTCTAAGTCCTCTGCTCCTAGCTATGCCAGAATTGCTCCAAGTGTTATGGATAATGCATCTATATGCACATGAAATGTCGTTTCCCAATCTGGGAATACTAAGATAGGTGTTGTGACCATTTTTTCTTTTAAGGTGTCCAATCCTTGTTGACAGCCCTCATTCCACTGAAATATGGTTTCCTTCCTTAACAGTTTTTCCATTGGTGCAGTAATCTGCACATACCTCTTTATAAATTTCCCGTAATAGTATGTATGTCCCAGTGTTGCTCTCAACTAGCGCACTGATTTTGGTGGTGGTAAATTCACAATGAATGCAATCTTAACAAGATCCACTAGTAAACCTTTTTTACACACAACATGTCCCAACAATATTCCAAAAGGTGTCCCAAAAATGCATTTCTTGATGTTCAATGAGATCTGACATTGCCTACATCTTTCCAACATTAGTCTTAACATTTCTACATGATCTTTTAACAGACTACATATAGTCGAGTCATCCAGATATACTTCTAGAAACTGTTGTATGAATTCCTTAAAAACAACTATCACTACCCTTGAAAATATGGTCAGCGCATTCTTCAGCCCAAATGGCATGATTGTATATTGGTAGGATCCCCATTATGTAGCAAAAGTAGTCTTATACCTCTCCTCTGGAGCTATTTTGATATGGTGGTAACTTGAGAATCCATCTGTAAATGAATATGCTTCCTGGCCTCCCACGTTCTCTAAGACCTAATCTATAAAAGGGGTAGGGAAAGGGTCATGTAAGCAAGCATCATTAAGTTTCCTTATATCTACACAAATTCTTATCTCCCCTTGTTTCTTTTCTTGGGCTACCATAGGACTTATCCATCCAGATTCCTCTACAGGTTTTATGATACCAGCTTCCAACATTCTGTCAATTTTTGCTTTCACTTTCTACTTATATACTTGATTCAGTCTCTAAGGTCTTTTTCTAACAGGTCTTGCCTCGGGTTTGAGAGGTATTTTCATTTATCCTAGCTCCCCTTCTATGCCTTTCATCTCTGTAAAGGTCATTGGGAATAGGTCACTATATTCGGGCAGTAAATATGTTCTTCTTTCTACTGTTTGTTCATCCCAATAGTCTCCAATACTTGCCATTTTAGAATTGTCATTTGTCCCAATGTTGACTTTCTTAACTTTGATTTGTGAAACAAATACTCATGACTCCAGAAAGGGACATTCCACCTCTCTTTCTCCTTCAATTTATGTAATATGAATATGGCGTGGATCACCTTCATCTTGTTCTTCTTCTTGTACATGATAGCATGAAAGTAGTTCTTTGACTGTCTGTTGTTTTGTTGTTGATATTCTTTCATTATTTCAACTTTCGATTCATCAGTAAATATCATTCCCTGTATCATCTTCAGTGTTGAATCCATGTTGGGGTTCTCATGTTCAAATGAAAAGGTTACCACAAAATTTTGTTGTAATCCTGTCCACTTTAATGCACAATAATCGTTTACATTGATAACAGTCCTAAATTGTTTCTTTGTGTGCACCCCACCATCTTTCAGGTATTGACTTGAGTGCAATATCTAGGGATAAGAGCCTATGATTTTCTAATAAGTCATATTTGTACTTTGTCAGAAATTCCTCTAATTTATTTACCCCGTGAAATTTGGGAGGTTCTCTTATCTCTATACCCACCCATCTTAATGCGCAGTCTATTCTTGCGCACTTTCTTGTGGAAACTTCATGTAATCGTTGTTTCCAATTCTACAAACATGTATCTGAGTCAGAATCACATGATGTAATGCTTCTCCAGCTGAGTACTCCATCCGCACTTGGGTTAACATAATCCTCTTCTTGCGTCGTGGTTATGTACAACTAGTTTATTTCTTCTAGATCCAAACAAGTGGGTTCTACAAACATCTCTCCTTTTGAAAGATCTAATGGTGCAATGACTCTATATTCACATTATTCAAACATCATTTTCCTTTTCTTCAAGTTGATTATGTCTTGGTTATCAAATGCTCAACCCAATCCAAACAATGGTGGGTAACGTGTTGTGCCATCTACTATCTCTATTACTTCAAAATCTGCCACAGTGCGCACTCCATCCAAATCTATTGTCACACCTTTCAGCTTTCCAATTGGTAAAATTTTGTGTTGATTCGCTAATTTCAACTGGACGGGTGAATATCCTAGTGTGGGTTCTCCCATACACTGTCAAGTCTTCTTAGGTAAGACATTTAATTAAGAGCCTAAGTCCAGTATGATATCACCCATATTAAAATCCCCAATGTTAGCATTTAGTCTTAATTCCCTGCTCGTCCTTCTTGTATGAAGATGATTGATTGTTTTCTTATCTAATCTCCCTTCTACCTCTGTGTTACATCTTTCTAGCAAAAATTGTAAGATCTTAACAGATGATGGATCCTTCAATAACTTAACACAAGATTGTAGAATAGTTTTTATGTTACTTACTTGCTCTAAAGGTTGTGTGTCACTGGTATGGTCCATTGACGAGGGCATTTCGTACATTGGTAAGTTCTGAGTGTGTTACGCCGCTGATGTGGACACAACATTCTTCTTGAGAAACTCTTGTCTGGCCTCCTTGAATGTTTCATTTTCTTTTCGTGCATCAAATTGTTTCTATAGATCATTATTCTCCTTAACCCATTGGTGTTGCGCTAGATCTTTTTTTACTGCGTCAGTTCATGTCTTGGCTCCTCCTCGAGTGACTGCATTGATGTTTTTGTCATCATCCTTGGCTTCTGCAAAACTCCACTAGACATTTTGGTTGTTCTAATTACCTTTTTCTTGGATCTTTCCCAAAATTGTTGGACAATATTTTGTATCATGCTCTGTTGTGTGACAGTACATACATGTCGCTGGTGGAAGTGGACATTCCCTTGTATAATGTCCTGGATGTTGGCAGTTGTGGCACACTACTGGACCTTTGCATCATCCAAATCCTCCTCTATTTCATCCTCTGCCTCTATATCCACCTTAATCTCCTCGCGGTGCGTTGTACTAAGGTACCTGGTTATATTGCACGGGGTTATATTGTGGTTGCGCATTGTTGTATTGTAACTGCACATTGTTATATTGTTGTTGTGCATTGTTGTATGGTGGTTGTACCTGGTTGAACTGAGGTGCATCTTGTCCTGTCATCATTTCTGCTTGCACCCTATACGTATCCAAAGTTCTTTCTCTCATCAACTCCATCGTCCTACAATCTGTATCATCATGACCCACTGACTTGCAAAAATTGCAATATGAACTTTTGGTTACTGTCTTATACCTCTGCATCGTTAGACAATGATATGGATCATTTGGTATTCATGTTTTCATATACTGCGCATAAGTTGTACATTCATTCTTATGGTGTCCTTTCCTGCATGTGGTACACCAAACAACTTCTCTTTTCTCTTTGCCCTTATTCGGGTTCCGTTGAAATGTTAGGTTCTTCATATCCTCCTCCATCTCCTCTATTGTTGGATTTGTCTTCTCATATTGGTTTTCTTCCAGTTGTAAGGCTTCCTGCAGAGCCTCTGCTTGAGTTTGGAACTTTTGTTGTCTTAATGGGTATTTTAAGTGTGGTAATAGTGAGTTCAAAAATAAGTGCCTATGTTGCATGTCAGTAATTGCATACTTCAACTTACCCTTCAAACGTTTAAACCTCTTATCAATATCCCAAACAGATTCACCTAGTTTTTCCTGATTTCAATCATTTCATTCATATACTGGTCTTCTGAGCTAGGCTTCTGAAATTCATTTATCATTAGTTTTTTCACGTCTGTAATAGTCCTTGTTACTCCTGGTGGATTGTTTACATATAGACTCATGTACCAGTCTAGTGCACAATCTCTTAGCGTGATAGATAACTACGCAAGTTTTGTATCCTCATTTGTGATGTGATTTGCTTCCCAGATCTTCTCATAGATAAATAAGTGTATTCATGGGTCCTCTGATGCCTCTCCCCGAAATTTTGGTAACCTGATCATGGGATCATGTCCTGCCATTTTGAATTGTGTTGAACTACTACCTCTGTGCGGTGTAGATATTTGACTGTCACTCCCCGAAATAGCTCCTTCAGTTGTTGCTCCTTCCTTGGGTGTGTTTCTTGTTGTCTTTCTTCCACTAAAATTCAGTTGTCTAAATGCAAGTGCTCTTTTTGGTGTGTTAGTAGCACATGGGGTTGTAAGTTCCACACTTACGATGATTTGGATTGGATTTTTTCCTTCTGTTCCTGCCTTTGGACCTCCTATTTTCCTTTCATATGTTGCGCACAGGATTTCCTCAATCTGCTCCACAGCCCGAAGATCCTCTACCTCTTCCTCATCGCTTTCCAAGCCCTCTCTATCAACTATGGATCTCTTCTTGTTATTCATCTTATATTGGTAGGGTACTCCACTATGTGTCTTTCCATTTTTTTCCATTATCTTCTTTATCTAATCTTCCTCCATCATGATTGAGTCCATGGCCCCCTTCTTTCCCTTATCCATCTCTTCCTCCCTTTCTCATCCTCCTGCCAGTGCTTCCCCCCATCCCCCATGCACGCAGGGAAGTTTAGTTGAATGATTCCATGGTTATCACATCGTTGTTATAGAATAAAATCTTGATTGAAGTATACAGTGATCTGATATACCTACCTTTGGGTCCTTTTAGAATGTCTTGCTCTGCTGCATTGTAAGACTTCGTGGTATCTACTACAAATTCATTCATAAACCCTACAACAATATTGTCTAACCATAAATATATTGCGCGCATAAATTTGTTATTAACTTGTTGTAACTGCGCGATCTCCATGGGATTCCACTCTAGTTGTCTCATTCGATTTGTTGGGTGGTTGTCTTTTAACCTGAATAACAACTCCTACAACAAATGTAGGAAATCACAGAAAAATATCTCATGTAAATCGTAAACACGTATTTGTCAAGATATTTGTGCGGTGTTAACTTAGGATTTCGGTTATCCTTCGCTGCAAACTCAAGTTTCCTTTGTTTTCAACCATCTTTCAATCTCTTCCTTCGTTGGATTCCATGACCTAAACATCCCCTTCTATAATTTCATTCTCCCTGCGTTTCTTCCACAGATATCGTCCACTCAATCCAACCGACAACAGAAATATTTGTTGTCTTAGATCTTCCTTTCACTTCTTGGTCTGACCTACGTTCAGATCTGAACAAGTTTCCAACAAAAGCCTTTAAAACTATCGACCCTCATGGTAAACCAAAAGGAAACATTGTGCGAAGCAAATAGCGTAGTCTCACCCGATATAGATTTATGGGTGACTACAATGCTCAAGTGCTTGCAGTCTAGGAATGAGTGGGGATCTAGGAGTATATTCTTGCTTTTGTTTATGCATTAAAGTTGTTAGTGATTCAGGTATTCCTAGGATTCATTCACCTTTAGCCTCATGCATGCATGCTAATACATCTAGTTATTCATTCACTCATAAATTGATCATTAACAGAAACTAAACATTCAATAAAACATCACATAGAACACAGGTTTTACCTTGATTCACCCCCTCCTGGGCTACGTCCACGAAGATTTGGATTCTCTGCTCTTTATTTAGTCTGCTGCAAAATATGGCATTGTGCACATTACATCTTCAATCATACAATCATGATAAGATTAAGGAACCTTTGCAAGGTGGGCTAGATCACACCAAGATCCTCAGCCTGTGACCTAACCCTCCAAATCTA
>ML854830.1:0-12788 GCA_009831015.1 Picea engelmannii | reverse complement strand
AGGAAAAATAATGTGAGAATTAATCAATTTTTCAACTTCGTTTTTAATGGTAGCTTCCAAGGCAGGATTGATAGGGATTTGTCTTTGCCTAATTGTTTTTTTTTCTTCCTTAATAGGAATAGCACGTTGAATAACATTAATATCAAAACCAAGAAGATCCTCATTTGACCAAACAAAGACATAATTGAATTCACGGAATAACTCTATGAATTTATTTTTTTTCGTTTTTTGAACATTGGGCCACAATTTTCAAAATCTTTGGGTTGTCATCGGCCCCAATATTCAAAGAAACTGTATCACCAATTTTTATTTTTGACTACTCTTCTTTATCTTTCTTGTTCTCTACATCACTTAATGATAATTAGTTCTCTAGAGAAGTCATTCCTTTAGGAAACTTATCATCTTCCAGAGACATAATTTCCTTTCATTTAATAGGCTCATTCTGCAAGAAAACATAAATACTTTCATCATCAGGAAAAAGGTGCCATGATTCTACAATATTTGGAAAATGTGGACAATATAAAGACATAGATGTACAATCAAGCTTTTGAGGAAGTCACTTCCTTGTAGGACTGGCTGCAAAAATAATCATATCAACCATTGAGTTTAACTGTGTCCTCATATGTGTGATGTTAGAAGATAAAAATTTGAAATCAAACACCATACTACCTATTTATATCTTTTAAGCAACTTGTTTGAGGGTGTATACATTCTTTTAACTAGATTTACAATCAACTATGAATTCCCAAAAACAATAAGATAGTAACAACCAAGATCAAATGCATTTTCAATACCAAGAATCAAGGCTTCGAATTCTGTGATATTGTTAGTGCAAGCAAATTCTAATGTGTAAAAGAAAATTTATGAATCTTTCCAACGAGAGAGTATAATATTATGTCTACATCATTTCCCTCACTTGAACAAGCACCATCAAAGTGCATGTGCCACATTCCAT
The DNA here is from genome assembly GCA_009831015.1 of Picea engelmannii. Classification (NCBI taxonomy): domain Eukaryota; kingdom Viridiplantae; phylum Streptophyta; class Pinopsida; order Pinales; family Pinaceae; genus Picea; species Picea engelmannii. Next base: position 11,833 of record ML854830.1, on the reverse strand, counting down.
CTTCAGGGTCTAAAGAAGGTGAAATATAATTACTATATTCATTAAGAAAAATTGAATATACACCCATGTCTTCCACAATATAATTCACATGAGGTTGTGGAAGACTCTTAATATAAGTGGAGATTTTTGCTTCTCTGAGAACAATGATGTTATTTCCATTCTTGGGAAGTGAAATGTGTTATCCATCTAAAGAAACGTATCCACTAGTCTATGTCTGTCAATGTATTTCTAAAATGGTAGAATAATTACTAACTGGCATGTCTATCACTTGAATATTGCAAATGGTTCTTATTTTTGGGTGAACACACAAAACTTAGTTCATGTTTTTTATTTCACCGATTGTAACTTGTTGATGACTGTTATAAGACACCATGATCTTTGAATTCTCGTTTGTACATGAAAGACCCAATTCTTCTATGATGATATTTGACATGACGTTAGGACCTGACCTGCCATCAATTAGGAATAAATGAGCAATTTTGTCCATTATCTTTACAAATATAGATACATAGAAGGGATGATTTTTAACATAACTCCTAGGGTTATATACACCTACTTTATTTATGTACATTCCTTCTTCACTTGGTTCTTTAGATAAACTAGCAATTGTGGAAGTTTTACCTTCCATACAATCTTTCAGATGCTTTTGTTACTCTAGGACGATGACTCTATCTAGTAAAGATGCATTTGCTTTTATTTTAGCTAGTTGTTTTAGAATATTATACTTAGAAGGAGAAGGATAAGAGGTAGATACCTCTTGACTTTGTGCACCCTTCAGAACATGAGGGTTGGTTTGTTTAGGGGATGAGCTTGGGGAAAAAGTAGACTTGGCAGGGCCGCGCTTACCTTTGTTTGCATAGGATTTATTTCTTTTATCAACCATCTAACATCCTCTTATGGTGCCCAATCTAAGGCAACAATAGTTGTATCAAATGTTTTGCCAAAGATTCGATCTTTTGCACTCTTTTTGACCTCACCTTTACTCTCATCATGTTATCTGCACAACATGAATTGTGCCAAGCTCTTGAAAGAATAGCCTTTGGCGAAAAATTGTTAGGCTAGAAGTTATTTGGTTGATTCCTAAAAGAAACTTGTGTGGAAGTTTCAGCTGGGGAAATGTAGAAGTCACCCCTTTTCTCTCAAAAGCAATCATAGGATTGCTCATATCTTGTACCAACTGCAACACACTTGACATATCATTCCTTTTAACAAAGTCCTCCACAGGAAGACCTGTTCTAGCCAATTATTCCTCAAATTCCAAGCATGTCTGTAATGTAGATCCTAGACTATTAACATTCTTTTCTTCAAGCCTATGTCGATAGGCATAAGACAAAGTGTTGTAATAATGCATAATGTGGCCTGATTATGAGGTCTAATGATTTCAGGGATCTGATCATACAATTTGGTGAAGCACAAGAATTAAAAAAAATAATAAAATAAAAAATACAAGATGCAATGATTCTTTGATCAAGAATCCTGAGGTTGTTGGTGGGTAGGCAAAGTCATTAATCAAAATAATGAAAATATAAATAAAGAAAAGAACTAGAGAGTAAAAGATTACTCATTATGGTCGCTAAATAAATGTTGAGGAGATGAATGGAAAATCTTTCCTCAAGCATTTTCGAATCCCACTAGTCTAGGTGAGATAGGCGGGAATGTTACCCTGGGTTTATAACATGTTCAAAATTATCAACCATCCCTTAAGAAATAAGTTCTTGGGCATGATGTTGTAATCAAGTTGTGTTTTTGCTCAAAAAATGTCAAAAAAAGTGTTTATGTATAAAGTTTATGAAAATTTAAATGAATAAATAAATAATACATCCATCTGAAAATCAGTAAACATAAGTCTCAATTGAGAAGAAACCAGATTTTTATTAATGACGACTTTTCTGAGTTACAACAAAATTCTCCTTTACAAATGTTGATGTTTTGGTAGTAGTGGGAGGTATTCCCTCTTGGACAACTTTTCTTAGAGAAGAAGAAGATTCCAAGAAGTCAAAGGATGACCATTAAATAGTTGAAGAAAATCTCGAAAGAGAAGTCGACCCACATGATAAGAATCAAGTGGAAATAGAATTTCCATGAAGAGAGGTCGACCCACAAGAAAAGATAAAAGTGAAAATAGAATTCCAAGAAGAGAAGTCAGCCCCAAATAAGTGAGTAGAAGACTATCAATAAAGTGATGCCTTGCTCATTTGTTCACTCACACAACTATCTCACTCAAGAAGAAGGCGCAAGTCTGAGAGAAGAAGAAGGCACAAGTCTGAGACAAGAAGAAGACATAGCTACTGCAACAACTCGGATTTCTTGGTGGTTTATGTGATTGATCTTGTGCGTTATTTTTGGAAGAGTTACGCTAGGATTGTGATGTAGTTGTCCACCCTTGCTAAGGTTTGGTAAAAGAAGAAGAGATAATTATTTGTTATCAGGGTTTCTTCACTGTTGGTTTTTCTCTTGTGAATAGAGCTTGTTCATGGTTGTATTGTGTTAACAAAAATATTCTCTCTAAGAAAAATTGGCTGGGTTTTTCGCCGAGTTTGGGGTTTTCCCAGGATAAATCTTTGTGTATTCTTGTTCTTATCTATTTTCTTCTAGATCCTGCTTATATTTTCAGTATACAGTTGTTCAATTATAAAAGAAGATCAAAATACTCTGGTAAGTTGATTGCTACTGAAAATTTAAGAAAATGTAACAACAAACCCCTGCAAGGGTATGAACCAAAATCAGATCAATCCAAGCCACAAGCCCATCATGTCTTGACTCTGCAAAATAGCCTTAATCATAATTGAAAATGAATTCAGAAATTCTAATCAAAGTAAACAAATAACCAAGCTAAGTGAATGGCCTTCTGAAGAATGCCAAAAGTCTATGCTTTTTAGTTCTTTCTTCTTTTCCACCTTTAGAATAATCCTGCTGTCAACAAGAGGATTTATCTCTCATGAAATTCAGACAATGAAAGAATGAATATCAGAAATATCACTTCAAAACAAGAGAAAACCTTATCAAAAGTATCTCTCTCTAATTTCTCATGTTCTCATTGTCTTCCATTTCCTTCTTTTATTATCCAAAAGGTAGTTTTCAAGTAGTTGAACTTCTTTTAGTTACTAAAGTTAAATAACTTTAATTAATTATAGGAAAAATATATTTATGATAAGGATAAATAAATAAATATAATAACTAAGAGGTGAGGCCCCTTTAGGTCCTTATTTTATTTTTTCAATCACTCCCTTGTTCCTCCATAATCATAACCACACATTATGCACATATCATCATAACAATACAAACAACAACTAAAATAATCACGCTTCATAATAATTGACACTTGTATCTCCCCAAAATTTTAAAGCATCATTTAAGTTTCTTCAATAATAATAATAATATCAACTGTCCAAAAAAGATGTGCCACTAAGTCAAAGTGATGTCACCATTGAATTAATATAAAAATCAAAAGTCATATTTTTTGTGTGAAGTTGTCTGTCTCTATGCATTACCCTATCATATTGTTTCTCTGTGTTTGATCAGATTTACATCAGGGGATGTCTTCTCTTCACCCTTTGATATCTTTGGGTGCGTGTCATCAAAGTCGATCTTTCTCACACCATATTCAAGTCTTAGTGGCAAGTATTTGATGGTTTAGGCAAATGTTTCAAAGGATTTCGAATTGATTGATATGGTAGTTCGTGTTTTTCTTACTTGGGCCTGTCTCAATAGCTAAGGCCTTGTATTTTTCAGAAGCCGTGTGGAATGTACATGTGAAGCTATAGAAGAAACTAACTAAACTGGTAGTAAATGAGGTGGAGGAGGGAGAGTTAATGACATGGTTGTCCAATGACTGACACCAGAAAGGGGATTGGCTAGTGTTTTGTTCCAACCATCATTGATTGGAGGTTGGGCTTGTACATGTGGTTGATCAGGAATATCAACGATATTAGGATGAGGCCGAAGATCATTAGGCTAAAAAGGAGTCCTAATTGGTTGCTGAGGGGGATGGAAAACTGGGTGTTCCGTGAGGTTTAAGTAACCTGTTTGAACTAACCTTTGCCCCTATTTCCCCTATTACTTATGTGGTTGAATTGGTTATTGCCTTTGCTTGAAAATATCATATATACACATCCATTTCCAAATTAGTACATATATAAGATACATCATATATAACATATAATACCATTTTTCAACATGCCTAAACTTGGATCTGAGAATAATATAACCATGCAACATAAAAAGGGAGGTGAACAAGAAAAATGAATCTAGGGAAAACAACACAAATTCAGCCCACACCAAACTTCTCTTTCAAAATCTGAAATCTGCTCTGAGAATTTTCACTATGCATAGGTGGTTTTCTTTTTAAAATATATGAATAGGGAAGTGCATGGAAAATACGATTTTTTGATTGGGAAATATGATTAAAGGAAATATTTTGCAAAAAATGATAATATTACAGGGATGAATGATAAACTCTTCAAATTTAAACATTCAAACAATGTTTGTACATTTTCCTCATAAAGCCAATCAACTTTACAACTAATCCCATCCAAACATACAAGTTGTAAATAATCATCAATTTCTGCCCATTATTCATCATACTATTCACTCTTTTCTACCAAATTGAAAATCATTCGTATGTCCACTTTCAATTAGATAGACATGGAACAAAAATGGAAAACATAGTTTTATGAATAGGATTGGGAAGTATAGCTTATGTAAAATGATATATATATGATGGGATATGAAAGTCTATATAACTATCCTTTAAAACATATGATCTCAACCTATTCTCCTTTCTTATGCCATTAACACACGATTCTAACCAATTTGTATTTGCTTATGCTACCCAAGTGTAGGTCAAACTAATATGGGAAAAAGTAACTCTTTATTTTTACTTTTCCCCAGTAATTTGTATTTAATTTGTATTTGCTTATGCTACCCAAGTGTAGGTCAAACTGATATGGGAGAAAGTAACTCTTTACTTTTACTTTCCCCAAGTAATATTTAAAGAAAGTCATTGTAACAATGTTCAATCAAAACAAACTTTTTTAAATGATGAGTTTTGATAAGCATATCATTTCCAACATAAAATGATTGTGTTTGCATATGTATTGGTTCGAATTTTGAACACGAATCAACCAAAAGGAACAACCAAACTTCTACAAGTCACGAATTATAGAGCTTATGCCAACTCAAAATGTACCCACATTCATATTGCATGCACATGAAATAACTGTTTGAAGATTGGTTGTTGTCATTGATGTCAACCCTAGTCATTGGTTGTAGTCATTGATGTCAACCCTAGCCATTGGATTTTGGACCCCACAGTTAATCGAAGTAGATAGACATGAAGGAAATTACACATGCAGATACAACACCCATGGATGGATAATATAAGTCATGCTGCTTCCAGTGGTATGTGGCACGTCACGTGGATCCTCACGATTGAGAAGAAATGAATTTTTGAAGATGACAATGTAAATTGAAGCAAAAACTACATGTCGGCCTTAATGTTAAAAGGAAGTGACATAAAGGGTTTAAATACATATCATTATACATTCATTTTACATACACAAGTTTGTTAATGAACAATGATATATAAGTCGAATTTCAGAGGAAATCTAAAGTAAAGAAGGTCGAATTTCAAGGGACGATGAAGTCTCTTGGTGATGTGTTCTAAGGTATGTTATTTACAGGTCATATTACCATTTTCGCTATAACTTTGTTTATAGAATGATTTAGATGGTGAAATTTAGAGGCTATTGAGAAGACATATCTAGGTACATGTGGTAAAAAATTCAGCTCTTTATTCACTACAATTTTGGAGATACACTATGTGGAAGATAGAGTTTTTCGCTATAACTTTGTTTATAGAATGATTCAGATGGTGAAATTCAAAGGCTATTGAAAAGACATATCTAGGTACCTGTGGTAAAATTTCAGCTCTTTATTCACTACAATTTTGGAGATACACTCTATGGAAGATAAGGTTTTTGACTAGTTCTGAAGCTAGTCATAAACATGTGTTTCGGGTAAAACAATCATAACTTCTTCATAGAGAATCCAAATGAAGTGAGACCAATTGTATTGGAAAGAGTACAAGCTGTAATTTCTCGTGTATGAATTTCAGAATTTGATATTAAATATTGAATGCGGGGCATTCTGTACAAGTTCTCTTTCCTAAATAAACCAAAATTGAATAAGGTCTACCATTTTCTCTATAATTCATTTTTTGGGAGGATTCAAGGAGTGAAACTTGGAGGTTTTTTAGAGAATACATTGAGTAATATTATCTACAAGATCAGAGTATTCCAAGAAGTGAATAATTGCAAAAGTTGAAGAAGTCTTAGTAAGCATTATTAGGTTCTATGTGATGGCTGGTTGATGATGATAATTTAATGCAAAGTTTTATTATCTCTCATATATTCTTGGGTGGAAGGAAGGGGCAATGTTGGAGAGGTCAACCCTCTCTTGATATTGGAGGATTGTATCTTCCTTTTGGAGGTTTATCCCTCCCTTTATATTTGGAAGCTTTAGCTTCCCTTGGAAGTCATTACTTCCCTTGAACAATAACTATTGATTATTTCTCATCTATTGTGAATGGTGTATTGTGGTGTACTGGCGTAACTCTTCTACTATTGTTCATTGCTCATTGGATATAATTGAATATATACTCTGGTTGAAGTATAAGTTGAAAAAGTTTTGAAATTGTACTTGATACCGATTCACCCCCTTCTCAGTATCAACAATAACCGTATATCCAAAACCAAAATTATGTCATTGAATTTTATATTTGGTAGCTCAAATGGAAGAAGCATCAATTATAATTCATTTCAACAGATAAGGTTCAAAGTTGTTAACTTCAAAAGACATGGATGTGAACCCCACTTTTTTTTATTATCAAATGAGTTAAAGCTTACTGCAGAATTGAATAATAAACATAATAAATAGATTGGTTGTAGCTACATTGAAGAATTTCATAAACCCAGTTTTGCGAGTTCGTTATTATCATTGGTTCAAAACTATCAATCTTTATCTATCAAACCTAAAATTGTTTAAGTTATGGAAACACGACCAAGTAGAACAATAGATCAAATAGACATGATATTATCCATCATGAATTTAAATAGATAGGGTTTGAGTCCATCGCTTGACTAGAATTAGAAATAACCAAATCATACCAATACTCTGTCAACCCACAACGTTTTGGTTGAAATAAAATAGAGACTGTTACAATAAATAAATAATATAAATACATTAAAATAAATAAGTAAAGTAAATTAAACATTAATGTAATAAAAGGTCATGGCTAAAAAGTCATGACACTTAATAAAAACCATATATATATATATAAACCAACCCTATCCTTGTAATATTATCATATTTTTACAATCAATTATTATATTATATATTTTATTATGGAGTTAGAGTGAAGTTGTTCATTAAGAACCCCTTGTGTTCTTAACATTGGTATTAGAGTTGGTGGATCCCTTGTGTCACATCCTATTTCCCACACTCCCTACGTTCCCCCCCCTTCCTTTCTTTTCCCCTCATCCGCAACCCCCCTCATCCGCAACCCCCCTCGTCCCCCACACTACCCACGTCCTTCCCCTCACCCTGCAGCCCCCAACCCTTAATAAAAATAAAAAATAAAAAAATCTTGTTAGTATTAATTTTTATAAAAAGTTACTTTATAAAGTAACTTTTTTTTAAAGGATTGACATCTTTTTTTTTTTTAAAGGGGCATATAAATTCCAGTCAAAATTACAAAAAAATACTAACCCCCAAACACCAGAAGGATGTTGGAATTAAAAACTCAAGTGGAAAAAACAGACCAGTAAGAGCATTATGAAATCACTCGAAAAGTCAATACAAAAAACTCACGATGAGTTACTAGAATAAATAGGGCTCAACAATGAGGCACTGAAATAAGAGCTGACCCATAATCTTAAAGAAAAAATTTCAACGAAAGTCAGAATTGAATTACAAAAAGGCATGGATAATCTAAAACAAGATCTTAAAGACGATATTTTTGAAGAACTCAGGGTTAAACGACAATGAAGTTTGGGAAACTTTAAACGAAAAATAAATGACGATTTGCAACAAATTCTGGTTGTGATGACACAACATCAAGAATAAAAGCTTAATGAGCTTTTAAATTTAATAAAAGGCCAAGGGCACCAACAAGCCACCCAACCACAACCAAGTGACTCAAGCACATCTAACACATCACCACCACCGCCGCCACCACCTCCCTACAATTCAAATTCCCAACCTATATCACAACATCAACCCTTAATAATTTATCCTTCGAAAGGCAAAATTGAACTATCAAAATATAATGGAGGCGATAACTAATGCGTGGCTTGGTTGAACAAAACTGAAGAATTTTTCCATATATATAAAATTACAACCGATGAAAAAAAGGTCAAATACGCATCCATGTACCTCGAAGGCACTGCATACAATTGATATCTATGGTGGAAAGGAAGAATTCAATCATATAATTGGAATTCTTTCAAAAAATGTTTTTTTTTAAAGATTCCAAGGCATCTCGAAAAAATATTTTTTTTCAAAGCTCACCAAATTACAACAAAAAGGTAGCGTAGATGAATTTACAGATCAATGGGATGCTCTCACCACCTGAGTATTTGGACTATTTGATGTTCAATTACTCCAATCTTACATAGGTGGTCTCAAACCACATATCCAAGATGAATTAATATTAGATGAGGTTACTATGGTAGAAATAGCAATACGCAAGGCAAAAGCCACATAAGAAAAACTAGAAGGCCAATCAAGATTCAACAAGGTTTACTCAAGAAGGAGTGTCCCTCAGACCACAGGAAATGACAAATACATACCACCCAATCTACGTGAAGATAGAAGAAGAAGTTTATAATCCCAAAGGATAAAAGAAGGAAAATGCAAACGATGTGGAGAGAAATGAGACCCCAGACATAGGTGTCGGATTGAAGATAACTCAAAAAAATTGTACACTTGTGAGGCAGAAAAAGATGACGAATCATACTCAGCAGAATCAATAAATGAAGAAATGACAAATTTTCAAAATGACACTTCAGATCTCATAGAAGACAACACATTAAGAATATCGCTCGCAACCATCACATGCATTACCCAACCACAAACTCTTAAATTAAACAGACATATAAAAAATGATAATGTCACCATACTAATTGACACTGGAAGTACCCAAAATTTCCTCGATATCAAGATTGCAAGGAAACTCAAATTATTTGTATATCTAGTCCCAGACATGAAAATATTGGTTGCAGATGGAAAAAAATTTGGAAATGTCGGAAAATGCCATAAGGTGAAACTCCAAATACAAGAATTTAATTTGGAATCAGAAATCTACACCATTCCTCTCGGAGGAGTAGATGTGGTTTTATGAGTCCAATGGTTACAAACCTTGGGCACATACTCATTCAATCACCAGGAACATTTCATCCAATTCAAGTGGCAAGGGAAAAGTTATAAATTATATGGTTTTCAACCTCCACAAACACAGTTTCTTTCGTTACAACAAATGGAAAAAATGATCTGAAAAGGAGAAACCACATACTTCATCCAATGACACAACATAGAAATACAAGAATCCGAATAGGATGAATCCAAAACATCAGACGTCCAAGATCTAATTAAAAAACACAAGAAGGTATTTCAAGACCTTCCCATGGAGTTACCGCCTCAAAGAAGAATTGAACATATAATTGAAGTTAAACCAGGATCAAGCCCAATCAAGGTTAGACCATATATATACCCTCATCACCACAAAAAAAAGATAGAAATATTAGTCCAAGACCTATTAAAATGTGGTGTCATCACGAAAAACAAAAGTCCATATGCAGCTCCAGTAATGCTAGTTCGAAAGAAAGATGGATATTTCATATTATGAATATATTACTAAGGGCTAAACAAAGTAACAATTAAAAACAAACTTCCCATCCCATTTATTGACGAAATGTTGGATGAACTTCATGGACCTATATATTTTTCAAAACTTGATTTAAGATCTGGGTATTATCAAATTAAAGTCAGACTAGAATATGTAGCCAAGGCTGTCGTCCAGACACACGAATGACACTATGAAATGAAGGTGAAGCCTTTTGGGCTAACTAATTCCCCCGCCACCTTCCAAGCGACAAGGAATGAATTATTTCACCCATACTTCCGGAAACATGTCTTAGTTTTCTTCGATGATATCTTAGTGTACAATAAAACATGAGAGGAGCATATGAAGCATTTGGGACAAGTGTTATCTCTTCTGGAGGAAAATCAATTCTATGCCAAAATGTTAAAATGTACATTTGGCGAGGAGGAAGTAGAGTACCTTGGTCACATCATATCCAAAAAAGGAGTCACGGTAGACCCCAAGAAAATCAGGGAAATCACAGAATGGCCGAAACCCAAAAACGTATCCAAGTTAAGAGAATTTCTAGGATTGGCATGATACTATCAAAGATTCTTCAAGAATTATGCTCATTTAACCCGCCCCTTAACAAATATCCTTAAGAAAAACTCCTTCCAATGGAATTTTGAAGCACAAAAATGTTTTGAAAACTTAAAATACATTATGTCCACAACCCCGATATTAGCAACACATGACTTCTCCAAACATTTCATCATCGAGTGTGATGTGTCAAGTTTTGGAATTGGAGCAATATTGATGCAAGATGGTCACCCAATAGCTTTTGAGAGCAGGAAATTAAATAAAACAAAATGCTTACAATCCACTTACAACAAGGAGATGTTTTCCATCATGCATGCATTAACAAAATGTCGCCAATATCTATTGGGAAGTAAGTTCTTGATACACACAGATCATAATAGTCTTCAGTACTTGTTACAACAAAAAACATTGTCAACTGAACAACAAAAGTGGATAGAGAAAATTTCCACGTTTGATATGGAAATTCTACATAAAATAGGAAAATAAAACATTGCGACTGATACCCTATCATGAAAAGATGAATAAAAACAAGTTTTTGCAATATCAATAGCCATTCCAGAATGGTTGGATGAAATTAGAACTGAGTATGCAAAAAACTCGGAGACTTGCTCTATAATCAACAATTTAAATCAATACCCAAAGTTCGAATGGAAGAATGACATCTTATGGTATAAAGGGAGAATCTATTTAAATACCAACTCAATATTTAAAGCCAAGGTTCTTCAAGAATCTCATGATTGCCCAGTTACAGGTCACATAGGATTTTTCAAAACATACTATAATGCACGAAGATCATTTTCTTGGAAAGGGATGAGTGCAGATATTCGAAAGTATGTAGCAGAATGTGATCTCTGTCAAAGGAACAAAACTGAAAATGTGTCGACCCCTGGGTTACTCCACTTGTTACACATTCCCAATAAAAAATGGGAAGAAATTTCAATGGATTTCATTGAAGGACTACCCATATCCAACATAAAAGATAAATATTAGTAGTAGTAGTAGACAGACTAACCAAGTATGCACACTTTATTGGAGTAAGGAAAACATATTCAACAAAACAAACGACTGAAACATTCTGTAAGAATATTTACAAACTACACGGGTTCCCTAAGGTTATCGTCAACGATAGAGATGCTAAATTTAAAGGGAATTTTTGGAGAGAATTTTGCAAACAGATTGGAACCTCTCTCAATATGAGCTCAACTTACCACACTCAAACAGATGGTCAAAAATAAGTTGTCAATAAATGTTTAGAAACCTATCTTCGTTGTTTTATCTCCGACAAACAAAATAAATGGTTTCAATGGTTGCACCTTGCTGAGTGGTGGTATAATTCCACTTATCAGACATAAGCTAAAATGACACCATTCCAAG
>ML854828.1:22790-41525 GCA_009831015.1 Picea engelmannii | reverse complement strand
ATTTGGTTGTTGTTCCATGTTTTTCATTCCTCTCTTGGGTTTGGTCTCGATTATGGTGTTTTGTAGTGGTTGTCGATGTGTGGTAAAACATTTCATGGAGGAGGGTTGTTTTTCCATAGGATTGTGGGTAGTTTCATTGCTACTTCTTGCATACACTGGTAGATTGGTTGGAATTGTTGGTATTTGGCACATAGAAAGGGATGTGTTTTCCTTGTGACAGTGTTCTTCAAATTGGATTTGTCCATATGTGTTTTCTTTTCAATTTGGTCTTTAGCACATAGAAAAGTATGTGTTTTCCTTGTTAACATGTTTTTTGGTTTGGATCTATCCTTGTGTGTTTTCTTTTTGTATGTGATATGGGTTTCATGTTGTTATGTACCATGTTCAACCCTAGGTTTATTTGATTCCTACAAAACTATTATTGTTTCCCTATAGTATTGGGGTTTAGGATGGCCTTGTGGTAGTTGACAATGCAACACATGGGGGTTTGCAAAAATTAGAGGCATTTTGTGTCATGTGGTTCCTCTTCCTTGAGTAGAGGGTGCCTAGTTGGGTTATCCTAGTCTAGTATTTATATTTTTCTATACCATTTCTAGAAGTTATGGCATTGCTCAAGTTCAAGTGAGGATTTTTTGTTTAGGTTCATTTTACACAAATCCAACAAACAGCAACCTTAATACTATTTTTTTCTTAGATCCGTATGATAAATTTATCATGTCCTTATTGTTTTCACATTTTTAATATGTCCTTAATATGTCCAAAATCAAGAGGGATATCACATTAAATTAGGTGGTTGACCACTAATATTGGTAATTGCACCCTAGTCTAATTGTGCATCCAAAACTAAAGATATAAACGTTTTATTTAGAACTGTGAATATGATGATGGACTACTAACTAACAACACGTGCATATGCAACTGAAGGTACAACCAAATAGGTACCTGTCAGATATTTCTTCGTCGAGTGAGGAAAGCTTAGGACAAATAAAGGCCGAAAATGTGACTGCTTCTAGTAGATATGATAAGTAAATAAGGACCAGAGGTGAAAAAGTCAGAATAAAATTTTGTAGACGCATGAAATTTCTTCTTGCCGAAGGAGGATCATGCTCTTATGATGATGAGAGCATAGGAGACGTAGATTTTCCACTCAGGTATAAGCATCTGGTGAAACAATGGGTACCTAAGGAACTACCTCCTATAGATGTTGACTTCGTTGTTAACAATAGGACATATTGCATTGCACCATCCTCCCTGCATGGCTTGGGGCTATTTTCCATGGATGGAATAATTGTAAAATACAATACAGTAACTAAATTGATGGACTATGTTGGACGGTGTTATAATTATAACGATTGGATGCAGTTGGTCCGGTACATGCAAAGTATGCAGAGATATGCACTCGCCGCAAATTATATACAACTAATAAACAAGGATAAAAATAAGGGAGCGACTATCTATATTGATGGAAGGCCTAAAGATTCCGACAATATCACAGGGTTTATAAACAACACATGACCTAGGACAACAAACAAACAACTGAATTTCATATATGAGGGACGTGAACAGAATCGGGTAGTCCTGTGCGCAATAAAAAAGATAGCTCCCGGGGAAGAGTTATTAGTGGATTACCATTTGAATTGAATAGAAACATTGACTAATAGTGTGCAGGTTCTTATGCAACACCTCTTTAAGAAACCTCTACTTATTGCATTATATTTTTTTAGTATCTTTAACATTGTTGTAAATATTATCTTTAACATTGTTTTTTTGTTATCATTAACAATTTTTTAAATATTTGGGGGTTCTAATTATATTATAATGTGGCAGGATGATCGTGGAAAAGGGCCAGTCGCAGAACATGTAAATGATTGTCAATTTCCACTTTCATTTTACGTTGTTTTTATTATTTGTTTATAAATTTTTATTGAAATAACATTGTTTTTGCTGAAATTATATGTAGTCAGCAGGCCATGTGGATCATGATTCTGCCGATGAGGAAGGGTTTTATTCTTGCATTGATCCGATGCTCTTATTAAAAAAAAAGATCATTAAAGCTAACAAGGAACTTATTAGCTTGTTAGATCGTCCAGAACAAACTCTTGACATCAAAGAAAAAATCAAGCTTCTTATGTCACAACTTAACACATATAAGGTAATAACCATAAGTTAATTTTTTTTTTTAATGCACTCATATGTTCAATTATGATACTTTGTTCTTTAACTTTTACATTATCACACGAAAAAACATTTTCTTTTTTATAAAGGAATATTTGGAGCATGTTCAGCCCGGTGTTGGTAGTAGTGGCGCTATAGAGATGTTACAGAGTCATGATGCAGGCGGTTATACAGTTGCTAGAGCACTATTTACTTCTCCATCTTCCACACCTAATTTAGATAGGAGCCATGACACTCACCGACAGACATCCACACCTCGACAAGAGTCTAGAGATGGTGGCAGATATGAGGATCATAGTGATGTGGTTGAAATGGTTGCATTTCCTGGAGTTAGATGTGTGACAAGCACGGGGACCCTTCCGTGCACATTTTTGGTTGACGATAATGGACTTCCATTAAAACAATCAAGACTCCCAAGTAGTTTTAATTCATATTTTAATCATTTAATGTTGTCCTCATACATAAATCATCTATATTATTAATTTTAAATTAATGATCATATCTTTTTGTGTGTAGGAAACGACCTTTTTTATAGGCACGTAGAGAGCTAGACCTTGTCTATTTTTGGGGAAACCTTACACATGAGGTGGAATTGCCAATATTCCAACCTCAAAAAGAAAATTATGGATTATCTTGAAGGCCTATTTGGTGTAGACACGTTCAATACAAAAGCGGTCACATTTGCAGCGGGTGAATATTTAAAATATACGTGGGATGTTTATAGAAGAAGCTTGGCGAGAAATCCTAGGTATGAGAATCCTCCCTCAATTCTAGAGAGGGAGGGGAAGGCGATCATTGATGATGCAAAAGAGAAGATTTTGAAAAAATCAGGAGAACAAATAACTGGTACACCAACGTAAATTACAATTTTTTGAATTCAATACTAGCTTTATTTTTCTTTAGATCTAAATAAAAGTGTGGTTATATATAACATACTTGAAAATTTTGATGATAGGTTGCCTAACACTTCGAAGGCAACCAAAGAAAGGATTTCCAAACATGGCCAACACAAGCTAGGCCAGGGCGGCTACTCGAGGTTACAGTCAAGAATCGTAAGTATCCAAACATCTTAAGAATATTATTTGTATCACCTTACAACTTTAAGGTAATTGCAGCCAAAAACATTAAAAAACCATACCCTTATGCAATGCAGGGCGACGACTTCAGAACTGAAACCACGGAGGAAGACCTCCAACTTGGTTACAAGTACAGTTATAAAGTTGTGGTTGATCATAGGAAAAGCATGGGGCAGACCCCAAGATCCAATTTGCGGGATAAGGTAAATAAAAATCAGTCCACATTAACCTTTCGTTACTTATAAAATACGTAAATGTTTGATATCATCCATAATTTAATGTCTTACTTTGTTTTAATCAGGGGAGAAACACTATCAACGAAACCATTAGTATTGGACAACAGAGCGTTGATAGTGAAGCGCAGCCAGAAGATCATGGTGCTCCCCAGTAGCCCCATCCAAGTGAGGTGCAGCCCCCAGATGTTCCTATGACTGAGGCCCACAATGGTAAAATGTCTATATATTAATCATATACTTAATAATTTTGTACTTATAAATTTTGATGTTTCAATGGCAGAGAATGTCATAGATGATCTTCCTTGACCTGAAGATTAGGTGAAAAGGCCGACAGGCATTCCAACGGTGCCGACTAGAGGACCAGGTAAATAATTACATTGCAGAGTTTTTTTTTTAATATTAATGAACTACTTCAATGATTATTAAAAATTGGCCATATAAATTTAATATTTTTTATTTTTTTAGGTGATGGCCCCTCACAACAGCATCCACGCCATGGGTACGAGACCAGACATACTCTGCATGAAAGGACTGAAACAACATCAACTACTGGAGAGCACCAAGTAAACGAAGACATGGACATGGATGATTTGCTTAAGAACTGGAAAGCACAAAAGAAGACTAAAATAAATTCATGATGTCATGTAATAATTTTATAAGACAGTTAGATGTACATTATATAGATGAACATGTAATGATGCATATAATGCATTGACATTATGGGTACTTAGTCATCTAATAATATACACAAGGCTATTTCTATTGCTTGTATATATCTGTGAATGTAATTTTGTTAAACACTTAATGATAATTTCAGCTTCTCTTAATGATGCAACTTCCAAAATCTTGTGACATGATATATGCAACTTTGAAAGTCTTGTGACATGTTTCATTGTGTCTCACATGACAAAGAACATTACCATTCTTTTCATTGTGTCATGGATATGGTGTTGCTACTCAACGTTGCCTCAAAGACTACTTATTCATTCCTCTATGATATGTACAATGATGTTGAACCTTCCACAAATCATTGCGAGCAGAAAAATAAGCCAAGGACAAGAACCCAAGGATTTCAATGTTAAGGTCTTATGATTCCACAAGGTGGGATACAAAGAGGATTTGTTTCCATGCATAAACATGCTAAACACCTTGATTGAGAATGCGAATGTAACAAGTTGAACATTGAAATCATAGAACGATGACATAATCGAGCAATATGGGTGGTCATAGATGTTTAGCTATTATTCAGTCATTTAACCTTTTAATGTCTTTGAAAAATGCAGGTTTGAAGGGTGGTCACCTTCGCGATCCAAAACACATTTCCGAAAAGGTATAAATCATTTTCTTCTCTTGCGTCATGAAATTTTCCTTCATTTCCTTGTATACTTAAATTCAAAATTGGAAAAAAAAAAATGACACATAGCATGCATAACACATAATTTTTTAATGACTGAGAGTAATAGTAATTTTGCATATTCATAAACAAAAAAATGAGACTTATCTTTTAACAAAACGTGGTCCAAGAGATTGGTCATGTAAGAGAAAATTTCTATTGAACCACAACCATCTAGTGTAGATACCACCTGTTATCTCCTCAAATAAATCAATAGAAATTTTGCATTTTAGGTGATAGGAAGTCTTTTAAAAAGGTACTTTTAAAAAAAATTCAAAGTTCATTTCTCAAAGCTTTACACATGTAATAAAGTTTAAATAAAAGATTGTTCAGTTTTTATATGATCTAATTCAAATCTCAGGTTTCGGTGGCTTAGGCGAACATTTCGATTGTTCATTAGCCACCGAAATCCTTAGCTTTCAAAAGCTTAAATAAAGGAATCCAGTGCCATTTTAGCCATCGAAATCACTGAAGTGGGGAAAGACCCAGCACGTCCTGTCACACGTTTCAACCGACGGGTTCGATGTTTCTATGATTAAACAAGCCGCTGAAAAGACTGAAGAAAGAACTGTTCACGACCGGAAGCTGATCCCTCTATGATATAAGTGAATCTTTCCAGATCGTTATATCATTAAGCCATGTGCTTATGTACCCTCCATTTATTTCAGTTATCCACCATGACTGCTGCAAATCATCAACCATTCCGTCGCACCCCTTGTAATCAGTTCCACGCTCTAAAGCTCACCCCAATTATCTCATTTCTATCACAGTCGAGCCGATTTTCACTAATTCTACGCGGTGTAACTCTCCTCCGAAATCTGCTCCTTCCACTATAGGTATGCGAAAACATTGTGGAAAATGAAGAAAGGAACGTCAACCTTGAGGAAGGAGCTCAACGACATCGGTTACCTGGAATCACACCTGAAGGTATGTCAAATGTTCAAGGATGTAGGGTGTTACAATTTTTGCAAACAATTACAGAGTTTTCTTCAGCAAGTGGAAGAGGCCTTTGCCCTCAATTTCAATGGAAAGAAAGCAATCATCGGTCGGGATGAATTCGAGATAGATGAAGCCCTCATAGCCCAAGTGACAGAGCTTCCCACAATTGGAGAGAAATGGTTTAAAACTACTGTTATCAAGAATGTTGAATTCAGGATTTATTTAAAACTAGAACACAGGGGTTTGATATGGAAGAAAGATATTCTTGTATCTTTCCTTGAAGAGAAATGGCAGCAGTTATTAAAAGCTATAATGGTTTATATAACTTGTGAAGGGCGATACATTAAGGTGATGATTTACCATTTTAAACTTATAAACCATTTGACTGGTAGAAACCCACTCAATCTACCCTATTTCCTCCACCGAAGCTTATCCAAGATGGCTCATCAAGTCAAGGCCTACCTAATCAAGTTGCAGGTAGATTCTCCCACCATAGTCTAATCAAAATTTTGGTTTGTGAACGGTTGCAAAGAAGAGGTAAAGAGTGGAATTACTTCTTATTCTGGAATGATTTCCAGACTGAGGTTCAGTCAGAGGGAAAAAAGAGTCCTCATTCCAAGAAGTCCTCCACTCCCAGAAGTGGAAAGAGGAGAAGGAGAGCTATCTCTCCAACCCCAGTCAATCAACCCTCTCCTTCCTCCAAGTTGGGCAAAACTAAGAAGAAATTAATTTTCAACAATGAAGAAGAAGAGGCCAAAGAATCCCCAGTGAACAAAAACATTCTTAATCTTCCTTACACAGACTCAAAGAATGAAGAGCACTAGATTGAAACGGGGTACGAGGATTCAGTTATCACAGGGCGTGAAAATTCTGTTTTTGTGGATATATACACAACAAGTTATGAGAACCTTCCATCACCTACACCTCGAGAAGAACAAGAACCAAAAATTGCAGATGCCTCATCTAGAAAACGAGTGAAGCAGAGTAAATCAAAAGAAATCAAGAAGCTCAAGAAGAAACTAGCCAAGCAAGAAGTGCTAGAAAGGGTAATAAAAACCGGGTATGAAACTCTATCAAAAAACTTTGCAGAAAGCAACTCAGCTTTGGAAAGATTATCCCTTGAAAGCATAAAGGAGAAGAAAAAGAAGGACAAGATTGTAAAAGACTACAACAGCTTATGGAGAGTAGCTCAGGGTTTGAAGAAAAAGGTCAGGGCTTTGAGGAAAAAAGCTATGTCTTCAAAACACCAGGCCCATGCTTCTCTTGAGACCCTTGCAAAGGTGGTTGTTCAGTGAAATGAACCAGAGGCAGGCAATAACCCTACAAATTTTGAGCAAGATGGAGAAGCCTAAAAA
Source organism: Picea engelmannii (assembly GCA_009831015.1). Classification (NCBI taxonomy): domain Eukaryota; kingdom Viridiplantae; phylum Streptophyta; class Pinopsida; order Pinales; family Pinaceae; genus Picea; species Picea engelmannii. Next base: position 34,351 of record ML854828.1, on the reverse strand, counting down.
GATCCATCCTAAGGCGTTTTTGAGCTAAGACAAGGGTATTTTTGAAATTTTGATAATCTCAGGTTTCGGTGGCTTAGGTGAACATATCGATTTTTCATTAGCCACCGAAAGCAGAACTTTCGGTAGCTAATCGGCCCGAATTCTATCTACTCTAGCTACCAAAAGCACTAATAAGGCAGAAAGCTAATATTTTTGCACAAGTCCAAGTTTTCCTTGTTCAAAAGCCTCAAAGATGGTTCCAATCGATGGAAGATAATTAATGACATCTTTATCAAGAGTTTGTTTTGGTTTTGGAGATGCTCTACAAGACAGAAAGGTAAACAACGATTAGTTATTTTCAAGGATATAAGACTGTTTGACTGTCAACAGGTGTCAGGTTCGACTCCTCCCATCTCACATGAGATCCATCAGCCTTGGAAGGCTTACTACACCTGCCAAGAATCTGAAGAACATAAAGATCAGTCGAGAATTTGAATTGATCTAGTTTATAGGATCTTTATCTACTTTCTTGGGCCAGTTACTGATTTTCTATTTTTGGCAAAATTCGATCCAGTAATCTAGGATCTGGAAACTGTTTGTAAAAGGCTATAAAGCCAAGAACATTTGATGAACACAAGATTCGATTTTGAGTTCTATAATCTACTGTTATTGTAAAAAGACACTTTCTTTAATATATTAAGCCTGCAAGCTTCTTTCATTTGTTATTATCAGACTCTCCCTCATCTTTGTCTATGCATATGAGTTGAAATCATTCTTTTGTCTATGTTTAATGGTCCCATGGTAACTGTCATCTTACTTTTGACTGTTAAGCAAGAATCATAAGCATCTTTGGCTAGTTTGTTGACCCATCATATATATTGCCTATGTATGTTCTGGTTAACTGATTGGTTTTCTTATCCATTTGATTTACAAACCTATCTGATAATAGCTCCTGAAGGCCTTGTATTGCATGAATATAGCTAGAATGTCTTGAAGATACAATCCAGTGATTAAGATATTCATCTTGATCCACACCCACATCCATTATTGAGAAAATAGTTACAAAAAGGTTAGGTTACCAGTCATCTCTGATATACAACCTAGGAGAGTTTCCTAGAGTGCTAACAAATTAGTGTCATTTTCGGGGAGAGGAGACTGAAGCTCAGCTTCCCTAGGAGACGACAAGATCCAACTTTGATGATAGACAAAGTTTGGACACATTTTGGGTTGTAACCATCTATCTGGCGACTCCATTGGAACGAAGTGGCTCCGAGAAGGGCTCATACTAGGGCAAACCAAGAAAGACCACTGGCAGCACCAGTTCCAGATCCTATGAAGATCATCAGAAGTGGAAAAGCTTTGCAAAGACAAACTTCCAGATCTGCAAGAGCATCTAATCCAGGTATTTCAAGAAACACTTCTTCTTTTGTATCTAAATAACCTCTTGTTGAATCCCCTTCTGCTGAAACTTCTAGTTCTCAGAAAATTGAGATTGTGTCAGAAAGCTTGAAGGGTGATGAGCCTTCAATTTCCTTCGATGTTATAGATTCTATTTCTGAGCATGTTACCATATCCAATTTAAGAGAAGAAGTTGTAGAATCCCTCCAAGAAAAGGACTCTTCCTCTTCTTTGAATTCTTCACCAACTAAGCCTATAGAGGGTTTTTTCCATACTCATACCAGTCTGCCCGTTATTGAAGATATTTTACAAGATCTTTCCTCTAAGGGTGAAGAAAACTTGGCCTTAATACTTAGTCAGTTTTATAGAGCTTCTTATTTTCCACCTTATTCAGGAAATTTTGCCCAGGGTAGTCATCCTACCAGTGCTTCTCCTTCTTTCCTCAGTGAAGTCAGACAACCATTGTCTATAGTCTCACCTATCCCATCTCAACCATCATATTCTGAAGCTTCTTCCTCTACATCAACCCCCAAGATTGCCATGGATGTCCCTTTGAAAAAGATGGAACAAATCTTAGCCAATAGATATGCCCCTCTTGTGTTTCCCAATCCCTTATCAGCCATGTTGACAGGAGATTATCAGAAATATATGCTGAAGTTTACTGGATCTGGGGATTATATTGTTGAAGAACATATAGAAGCTTTCTATTCTTATGATGAGAACATTAACATTTCAGAGGAAGATGTTTGGACCAGAATTTTTGTACAGAGATTGGATGGCAAAGCCAGGAAGTGGTTCAAGGAACTACTAGCAAATTCGGTGGTAGGCATTGAGCAGTTAGACAAGGTGTTTTTGAAACACTGGGGAGAAAGAAGAGATCTCTTGTATTACATCTATGACTTCGTAAATCTAAGAAGAGAAAATGGGGAGTCGGTCTCAGAATTCACCAAAAGATTTAATAAGATGTTTGACAAGATTCCTGCAGAGATCAAGCCAACTGATGCATCAACAAAGATCACTTACTCTTCTACCTTTGCTCCAAAATTTTTCTTAATCCTTAGAGAAAGAAGATCAGCCACACTCGCTTTAATGCAAGATGTTTCTCTTGAGGTTGAATCTAACATTATGGCATCTCAGAAACTTAAAGGAAAATTTTAGAGAAAGAAGTCACCTGGTGATCCTCCTTCTTCTTCAAATACCAAAATGGAAAAGATGGCCAAGATGTTAGATAGCTTGACCTCAGAAATGTCAAAACTAAAAATTCAGAGTCAGCAACCAACAAGAAGTAAAGAGCCTAATGCTTATGCTCCCAGGAATCCCAATGCGTTCCCTTACAGAAGGAACAACCAGCAGGTTCAGATCCTTCAAAGAGACAAGAATGCAGCTGATGACCAAAGAATCAGGGCCCCCTTCCAAAATGAAATGCTAGAAGAAGAACATGAGCTATCTCATGACGAAGTTGAAGAAGAAGATGACATCAATTGCTTTGGGGATGAAAATGATTCCTCCTTTTTGACACAAACAGATTATCAAGAAGCCCAGATTGATGAGCAGATTCATGAGGCAAGCATTGAAGAATATTTTTATCAGACAGATGATCACCCAGGCTACAATTTAAGATCTAAGACTGCTGCTCCAAATCCATTGCTTGTTTCTCTCGGGAAAAAGAAAGAAGTTGCTGCCAAGCAACCTGCTGCTTCTATAAAGAAGACATCCACTCCTGCAAAAAAGCAGCATAAGCAATTGTAGCCCCAAGCCAAAGAACAAGTCTCCCTCAGAGCTCCTCCTAACAAGGTAAAAACTCCTGATAGATTGTCATACTCATTTAATTTCGAATCAGAAATTCAGAAGGTGAAAATACCTATGCCATTGACTGAACTTATGAAGAATGACATATTCAAGTCTACTATCTTGAAGTCCCTTCAACCAAATACTCCTCCAGTTGTTGATTACGTAAACCTTCAAGATGACAATCCCACATTGACTATAGGACCTATGGTAGAAGACCGAGATGAGTCTTGTCCACCCTTCTACATATCCCTAAATATCCATGACAAGATCCTTCACAACTACTTGCTTGACTCGGGAGCGTCACACAATCTTATGCCTAAAGAAGTGATGGATGAACCTGGGCTTGACGTTACAAAACCTTACCATGATATCTTCTCTTTCAACTCTAGGAAAGTCAGATGCCTCGACCTCATAAAATACCTTGTCATTAACCTTGCCCAGTTGCCAATGAGAAACATGGTAATGGATGTTGTAGTGGCTGATATTCCACCCAAGTTCGGCCTCCTCTTGTTGCGTTCATGGAGCAAAAGACTGGGGGGTACCTTGCAGATGGATATTTCATATGCCACAGTCTCGGTGTTTGGAGGAGAGCTAAAGAGACTTTACAGAGAGAATCAACTTGCCTACATCATTAGTGTTGGAAAAATTTATGTAAACCATCCCATTTATGCTTTAGACACGGACTTTGGATCATGCATTCTGCAAATAGATGATTCTCAGCCAGCTCCTTTGCAGCTCACAAAGCCTACTTATCAACAGACTGATGGGGAGAGTAGTCCCTTGTGGACCATGTTCTTTGATGGTGCCAGTACCAAAGATTCAGCAGGTGCAGGTGTAGTTTTGATTTCTCCTTCGAAAGAGGCTATGCATTTGTCTTTTAATCTTGATTTCAAAACTACTAACAATATAGCAGAGTATGAGGCTTTGCTATTGGGATTAAATTCTACCAAGGAGATGGGAATCAAAGGACTGAAAGTGTTTGGAGACGCGAATCTCATCATACAACAAGTGAACATTACTTTCCAAGCAAAATATATCAGATTGAAAGTCTACAGGGATGAGGTATGGAAAATTAGGGACTCTTTTTCCATTTTTGACATTTCTTATGTACCCATAGCTATGAATCATATTGTTGATTACCTTGTTGTCTCAACCAGTTTGTTTATCCCTCCCATGCCTCCCAGGCTAAATTATGAAGTCCAAGTCAAATATAGACCATCCCTGCCTGACAATATCAAATATTGGAAAGTTTTTGAAGATGATGATGAGCTTAGTAGATTTCTCCAGGTGGTATATGAATTTTTTGATATGCATATTGACCAAAAAAATCAAAATGAAGAGGAATCCAAGAATCCTAAGCTAAAAAGAAAAATGGGTCAACATGATATCGTTCAGCTGCCCAACAATTATATACCTCGGGGTTTGGTGCCTCTTGAGAAGATTTTTGATCATAATGATGTCCCCTACAAACCTGATAGGAAGGAGAAAGATCCCGTTGTCCATGAGCACAATATAGGAAGCCAAAATCATCGTAAATCCATAAATCTGTCTGTTGAATTAACCGTTGATCAGAGGTCTGAATATTGCAGCATTATGAAGGAATTCGCTAATGTTTTTGCCTGGAAATACAGTGATCTGAAAACCTATGATCTTGAGGTCATTCAACATAAGATTCCCCTTGAGAAAGACACCATCCATTTCAAACAGAAACTGAGATCTATCAGTCCTCTCCTATTGCTTGTAATTGAAAGAGAAATAAAAAAGCTCCTTGATGCCAAAATTATAATTCCTTTAAGATACTCTAAATGGATTGCAAATCTAGTGATAGTGAGAAAGAAAAATGGTGAGGTCAGGTTATGTGTTGACTTTAGAAACCTAAATAAATGCTCAAGGAAAGACAACTATCCCCTATCCAAGATGGAACATTTGCTGCAAAGAATTTCAGGGGCCACTGTCATGTCTTTCCTAGATGGCTTCTCGGGCTATAACCAGATTTTTGTACATCCTGATGACCAATAAAAAACTACCTTTACTACTCCTTGGGGTACCTTCATGTACGCCAAGATGCCATTCGAGCTAATGAATGTCGAGGCCACTTTTCAGAGGGCCATGGACATAGATTTTGTGGGCGAAAAGGACAAGTTTGTCCTCATCTATATTGATGATATCACAATTTATTATAGCAGTCATGAAGAGCATCTCAAGCATCTGAAAATAGTATTTTTGAAATGCAGACAGTTCGAGATTTCGTTGAAACCCAGAAAATCTCAATTTGCTCTCAAGAAGGGCAAGCTCCTAGGCCACATTGTTTCAGCAGAAGGTGTGAAAATTGATCCAGCTCGGGTGGAAGCAATTCAGAGGTTGTCCATACCAAGGTCAAAGAAGTATATCCAATCTCTACTTGGTAAGATAAATTTTGCCAGAAGATTTATTCCCAATTTCACTGAGTTAGTGAAACACATAACTTCTATGCTAAAAAATGGATGCGAGATAAAGTGGACAGACAATGAAAGAATTTCATTTTAGGATATCAAACAGGCTATCATGGAATCCCCCACTCTAATCAGTCTGGATTACACAAAGAACTTATATATTTTCTCCTTTGCTTCCTATGACACAGTGGCAGCAGTCTTGTTACAAAAAGATGATGAAAGTCTTGATCATCCGGTGGCCTTTTTCAGCAAAGCACTCAGAGATGTTGAACTAAGGTATGATCCTATAGAAAAACAAGCTTATGCTCTCATTAAGTCGTTAAAAGATTTCAGAATTTATATCCTCCATGCAAAGGTTGTCGCCTATGTTCCTTCAGCCTCTGTGAAGGATGTCTTGACTCAGCTTGATATTGATGGAAAGAGAGCTAAATGGATCGCAAAGCTAATCGTGTTCGACATAGAAGTGAAACCCACTAAGATGGTAAAAGGCCAAGGCCTTGCTAAGCTTTTGACGGAAGAGAACTGTGATCTTTTGGACATAAATTTCATTGGGGAAAGTTCAACAATTTTGCAGATAGAGGTAGCAGTGGAAGGACAACATAACAACCAGTTGGTGGCCAAGCATTTGTTTTCATGTGAGTGGTATTCAAGTATTATTCATTTTTTACAGAAGTTGGAAGTTCCTCCTGAACTTAGCATGACTCAAGCCCGAGCCCTTAAGCTCAGAGCAATTAAATTTTGCATTTATAATAATCTTCTGTATTGGAAAGATCTTGTTGGTTTACTACTAAGATGTTTAGACAAAGAAGAGTCAATTGAAGTCATACATCAGTTTCATTCAAATATTTGTGGAGGCCATCATTATTGGAAGACCACAACTCATAAGATTTTAAGGGTTGGGTATTATTGGCCTTTTCTTTTTTCAGATGTGTGTGCCTTTATGAAATCTTGTGATAAATGTCAAAGATTCACAGGAAAACAACAATTAAAATCTATGCCCCTGAGACCTATTGTAGTGAACGGTCCTTTTCAGTAGTGGGGTTTAGATTTTATAGGTGAGATTAATCCTTCATCTAGTGGTCAGCATAAATGGATCTTGGTAGCCACTGAATATTTTACAAAATGGATAGAGGCAATCCCCACTAGAAATGCCACTCATCAGGTCGTCATGAAATTTCTCTATGAGAACATTTTGAGCAGATACTATTGCCCAAAAAGGCTAGTGAAAGATAATGTAGCAGCTTTCAAAGCTGATGCATTGGTTGACATGTGTAAGTCAATGAGCATTCAATTGTTACACTCTACTTCCTACTACCCTCAAGGTAATGGCCTTGTCGAGTCATCCAATAAGAGTCTAATCTGAATCATTAGAAAGATGTTGGAGGAGAATCAAAAGAGTTGGGATTCTAAACTAAAGTTTTCTCTTTGGGCAGACAAAGTAACTAACAAGAAATCCATAGGAACTTCTCCCTTCAAACTGGTTTATGGCACTGATGCCATTTTCCCTATTCGGCTAGTTTTGCCAGTGGCTAAGTTTTTTTAGGAGGAACGAACTGAATCAAATGATATGATAAGAAAAATGCTTGACTTGGTAGAGTTGCAGCAGGTCAGAGAACAGTTGGTGGATAAATCAGAGGCTCATCAAAAGAGGATCAAGGATACTTTTGACAGAAAAACAAAGGTGGATGATTTTCAGGTTGGTGACTAGGTTTTGAAGTGGGATGCCCTCAGATAAGATAAAGGCAAGCACGACAAGTTTGACTCTTTGTGGACCGGTCCTTTCATGATAACTCAAGTACAACACAACAACACCTTCATTCTGCAAAGTCTGGAAGGTGAAGAAATGTTTGGTGGCCCAGTCAATGGGCATTTTCTGAAACTCTATTTTATCTAAGGCTTTGAAGCCTTGTCATTGTATTTTTCAGCTTTTGTTTTTACAGAATAACTCCGTGCCCAATGGAAACACTAGTAGATAGGTTTAAATTTTTGTTTTTCAGGAAAGGCATTCGTTCTGTGGTTCTTGAAACCTCATAGGGAGGCTTTCACCCCCAATAGGAGCCAATGTTATCTACTCAAATAAATCAATTGAGATTTTTCATTTTAGGTGATAGGAAGTCTTTTAAAAAGGTACTTTTAAAAAAATTTCAAAGTTCATTTCTCAAAGATTTACGCATGTAATAAAGTTTAAATAAAAGATTGTTCAATTTTTATATGATCTAATTCAAATATCAGGTTTCGGTGTCTTAGGCGAACATTTCAATTGTTCATTAGCCACCGAAAACCTTAGCTTTCAGAAGCTTAAATAAAGGAATCCAGGGTCATTTTAGCCACCGAAATCGCTGATGCGGGGAAAGACCCAACACGTCCTGTCACACGTTTCAACCAACGGGTTCGACGTTTCTTTGATTGCACAAGACGCCGAAAAGACTGGAGAAAGAACCGTTCACGACCGGAAGCTGATCCCTCTGTGATATAAGCTAATCTTTCTAGATCGTTATATCATTAAGCCATGTGCTTACGTACCCTCCATTTATTTCAGTTATCCACCATGACTGTTGCAAATCATCAAACATTCCATCGCTTCCCTTGTAATCAGTGCCACGTTCTAAATCTCACCCCAGTTATCTCATTTCTATCACAACCGAGCCGATTTTCGCTAATTCTACGCGGTGTAGCTCTCCCCCGAAATCTTCTCCTTCGACCGCAGGTGTGCGAAAACATTGTGGCAAATGAAGAAAGGAACGTCAACCCTGAGGAAGGAGCTCAACGACATCGGTTACCTGGAATCACACCCGGAGGTGTGTCAAATGTTCAAGGATGCAGGGTGTTACAATTTTTGCAAACAATTACAGAGTTTTCATCAGCAGGTGGCAGAGGCCTTGCCCTCATTTCGATGGAAAGAAAGCAATCATCGGCCAGGATGAATTCAAGATAGATGAAGCCCTCATAGCCCAAGTGACAGAGCTTCACATGACTGGGTGGAAATGGTTTAAAACTACTGTTATTAAGAATGTTGAATTCAAGACTTATTTAAAACCAGAACACAGGGGTTTGATATGGAAGAAAGATATTCTTGTATCTTTCCTTGAAGAGAAATGGAAGCAGTTATTAAAAGCTATAATGGTTTATATAACTTGTGAAGGGCGATACAACAAGGTGATGATTTACCATTTTAAAATTATAAACCATTTGACTGGTAGAAACCCACTCAATCTGCCCTATTTCCTCCACCGAAGCTTATCCAAGATGGCTCATCAAGTCAAGGCCAAACCTAATCAAGTTGCAGGTAGATTATCCCACCATAGTCTAATCAAACTTTTGGTTTGTGATCTGTTGCAAAGAAGAGGTAAAGAGTGGAATTAATTCTTATTCTGGAATGACTTCCAGACTGAGGTTCAGTCAGAGGTAAAAAAGAGTCCTCATTCCAAGAAGTCCTCCACTCCCAGAAGTGGAAAGAGGAGAAGGAGAGCTATCTCTCCAACCCCGGGCAATCAACCCTCTCCTTCCTCCAAGCTGGGTAAAACTAAGAAGAAATTGATTTTCAACAGTGAAGAAGAAGAAGCCAAAGAATCCCCAGCGAACAAAAGCATTCTTAATCTTCCTTACACAGACTCAGAGAATGAAGAGCACCAGATTGAAACAGGGTACGAGGATTCAGTTACCACGGGGCATGCAAATTCTGTTTTTGTGGATATATACACAACAAGTTATGAGAACCTTCCATCACCTACACCCCGATAAGAACAAGAATAAAAAAATGCAGTTGCCTCATCTAGCAAACGAGTGAAGCAGAGTAAATCAAAAGAAATCAAGAAGCTCAAGAAGAAACTAGCCGAGCAAGAAGTGCTAGAAAGGGTAATAAAAACCAGGTATGAAACTCTATCAAAAAACTTTGCAGAAAGCAACTCAACTTTGGAAATATTATCCCATGAAAGCATAAAGGAGAAGAAAAAGAAGGACAAGATTGTAAAAGACTACAACAGCTTATGGAGAGTAGCTCAGGATTTGAAGAAAAAGGTCAGGGCTTTGAGGAAAAAAACTATGTCTTCAAAACACCAGGCCCATGCTTCTCTTGAGACCGTTGCAGAGGTGGTTGTTCAATGCAATGAACCAGAGGCAGCCAGTAACCCTACAAATTTTGAGAAAGATGCAGAAGCCTAAAAAGATCCGATCTAAGGCATTTTTGAGATAAGACAAGGGTATTTTTGAAATTTTGATAATCTCATGTTTCGGTGGCTTAGGCGAACATATCGATTGTTCATTAGCCACCGAAAGCAGAACTTTCGGTAGCTAATTGGCCCGAATTCTATCTAATCTAGCTACCGAAATCATTGATAAGGAAGAAAGCTAATGTTTTTGCACAGGTCCAAGTTTTCCTTGTTCAAAAGCCTCAAAGATGGTTCCAATCGATGGAAGATAATTAATGACATCTTTATCAAGAGTTTGTTTTGGTTTTGGAGATGCTCTACAAGATAGAAATGTAAACAGCAGTTAGCTATTTTCAAGGATATAAGATTGTTTGATTGTCAACAGGTGTCAGGTTCGAATCCTCCCATATCACATGAGATCCAGCAGCCTCGGAAGGCTTACTACACCTGCCAAGAATCTAATGAACATAAAGATCAATCAAGAATTTGAATTGATCTAGTTTATAGGATCTTTATCTACTTTCTTGGGCCAGTTACTGATTTTCTATTTTTGACAAAATTCGATCCAGTAATCTAGGATCTGGAAACTGTTTGTAAAAGGCTATAAAGCCAAGAACATTTGATGAACACAAGGTTCGATTTTGAGTTCTATAATCTATTGTTATTGTAAAAAGACACTTTCTTTAATATATTAAGCCTGCAAGCTTCTTTCATTTGTTATTATTAGACTCTCCCTCATCTTTGTCTATGCATATGAGTTGAAATCATTCTTTTGTTTATTTTTAATGGTCCCATGGTAACTGTCATCTTACTTTTGACTGTTAAGCAAGAATCATAAGCATCTTTGGCTAGTTTGTTGACCCATCATATATATTGCCTATGTATGTTCTAGTTAACTGATTGGTTTTCTTATCCATTTGATTTACAAACCTATCTGATAATAGCTCCTGAAGGCCTTGTACTACATGAATATAGCTAGACTATCTTGAAGATACAATCCAGTGATTAAGATATTCATCTTGATCCAAACCCACACCCATTATTGAGAAAATAGTTACAAAAAGGTTAAGTTACCAGGCATCTCTGATATACAACCTAGGAGAGTTTCCTGGAGTGCTAACACCACCATCAACCTAGGCTACGAGGCCACCATGGTGAAAAAACCAAGAAATAAGATTCTATATTTCTCATCCCAACCTTTCTACTCACATTCTTACCTAACCTTCTCAACACAAAGCATTACAAGAATCTGATTCATCCTGCGATAGATAAGGAACTCTCTTCCACTACAACATGCAACATAAGGAATATATTCACTTTATGTACTTCATGGTCCCTTAGATATATTATTCTCTCTAGTTCTCTTTAGTGTGGATAGAAAGAGCTTGACCTATTGTATTCTTTCTAAGAATTTCCTAAAGGAACTATATTTGTCTCTCAAGGATATAAAGAGTATATAATTGATAGTGAATGATGAATTTTTATATTCCCTATCCTATATGCTCACCTACAACCACTATATTTCATCCAAAGTCTACAATTTTCCTCTTCTTGATGTTGATTTTGGTTAATTTCCAAATTGGTATGGGTTGGAAATCGAGAATAAAACATGAAATATGTAGAGAATTAATGTTAGAGTGATTCCCACAATGTTAGAGTCAATGACAATCATATCATTGGTGGAAATGATGGATTACATTACCTATAACTAGTGGAATGTAGGACTCTTACACTTCCCATGGCATGAAGATTGTACTCAACCCATGCTCCCATTATTATGTGAAAAGACTTTCCCCACCAACCTCTTACATAT